>OX243814.1:18388823-18673254 GCA_945859605.1 Lumbricus rubellus
ATGCGGCCAAACTGCAGCTGAATTTTAGACACCCTATGTGTCCGTCGCTGAACTCCATTACTTCTGCAGAATAACCGACGATGGAATGAAAATCATCCTATACTATTATACCAACACCAATACCACTACTACCGCTGCTGCTGCTGCTGCTGCTGCTGCTGCTAAGAGCCTGCATTCGGAAACATTCACCGACATCGGATCCACTCAGTGTGTTTAGATACGTCCGTCCCGTGCACTGGCTCATACACGGTAAGAAATCGTCAGTATATCTGCAATGTAGTAACGGTGATGTCAATAGGGCTTATGATACATTCATTACACAGTATAAAAATGTTTATGACAAATCCTTTCCAGTGAGTTCAAGGAAGATTCGAAGTAAACAAATTATTAAAAATCCCTGGATGACACGGGGCCTACTTAAATCTAGTAAAAAGAAGGAGCAATTATATCTGAAATTTATAAAAAATCCTAGTGAAGTTAATAGAAATAAATTTGTTAAGTACCGGAATAAATTTAAAACAGTTAGAATAAAAGCTGAAAAATACTATTATGCCACTGAATTCGACAAATATAAAGGCGATCTTAAAAAAACTTGGAGCCTAATAAGGTCGATCAGGGGCTTCTATCCCCCCTAATCAGCCGGGCTCAATCCATCTTCTTCCCCCCTCTTTCTTGGGCCCGACAATATGTTATCTAGCCCATTCCTCTGGGGAATGAAGGTTTCTGAGATGGGCAAGGTTTGTGGAGGGATGCGCCTTCCCTATAAGAATTTTTTCTATTTCCGCATTGCAATTTCAGCACTTTATTTATTTAAGAAATTTCAGAAATTTTGTATAGCGACTCTTCACGCTCTTTAAGCTGTCATTTTCACAAAGGCCTATTTTCAGTGAAGGGATTGTTGAAAAGAGTGGTCTAGGTCTCGAGGAGTTAATAAATAGGCTTATGCTTACAATGATAATTTTTGAGGAGCTTCCACATTGTAATGTAGCATTGTAGCTGATAAAAGAGCGGTTTGAGATTTCGATAAATATATTTATAATTACAATAATTTCTTTATTTTATCAAGTTCAGCAACTCAGTTCTGCTGATAATGGACAATAATGACAATGAATAATTGCTGAAGTAAACTTAGGCCTATAGCGGCTTAGCCTATACCCTATTTGTTGCAAGTCAATGTATTGCCCAAGACGGTCTGAATTGCTGACCAAGATACAATTAGCAAAAATTGTTACAATTAGTACACAAACCAAGCATGAACTACCAAAATGCCCAAATTGGGTAGCCATGTGCTTAGCGCTCCCGATCAGTGTGCACTGCGAGAGGCGTTACATAAATTTATGGATAGAATACAATGCAATAGAATGAAAATACAATGTAGGCTTACGTAATATTGATGCTGTTTACTAAGTGTTCAATGAAACAAAACATTTTGAAATTTGAGTCTGAAATTTGAAACATAACACTGGAGAGAAGCCATTTAGTTGCAAAAATAGTATTTGCACAAGTATTAGGCGTAATATTAAATCAAATCCATTATAATAATTTTGATTGTGTCATTTATTAAAATAGCAAATAATACTATTATAATCACATAGTCGTAATCTTTATCATGGTATATTATAACAATTCATGTGATGCAAAAATAATATATTATAGCTAAAAAGTATTACCATTCTGTCAAAATGTTCTATGGCGGAAAGTAATTTCAATTTTCTGGGGAACTTCCATAGAGGTGCCTAGATTGAGCACTGTCTTCCATGACCGGTTTTCTCACGCGTCATAGCGTTTAGTTAAAGAAATATAACCGTAAATCAAATTTTTCAGTAAACAAACAATTTTGTAGGCTCACACGAAAAGTACGCATGTCGTAGGCATAGGCGTAGGAGATGGGGTCTAGGGGGCACATGCCCCAAATTTTGGGCAAGTCTGTTTTTCGGGCAAGGAGACCAGAAATGTTTTGGCCGGATGAGTACAAAAAGGTCGTCAGAATTTTCGGGCAAAAGTTTAAGTTTCCCCCCCACTTCTGAAATGTCCCCTACGCCTATGGCCGTGTGACTTTAACTGAAGACTCTGACGTTGTAACACGTAACAAGTGTATTAAAAATTGAAAATTAAAAATTCCGCTTTCCCCCCCCCTGTTTTTCACTGGGCGCAAGCTGCGCCCGCCATGTATAGGGATAGAAGCCCCTGAGGTCGATAACTAATATGGGATCACGCGATACGACCATAGAATCGTTAAATGTCAACGGTGCTAAGATTGAAGATGCTGAAGACATAGCTAATAAACTTAATGATTATTTTGTAAGCATTGCCCAAGTTTTAGACGACAAAATACCCGACTCTTCAGATTCATTTATGAAGTATATGAAGCCCCCTCCATTGAGGTCCTTTGGTTTAATCCCAACTTCCTCTAGTGAGGTTTTGAACCTAAGCCAGTCCATACGTACTACACACAGCAAGGGCATGGATGACATAGACCCGTGTATTGCGGGTCCTAATATTGATTGCATTGCCCAGCCTTTAGCAGAACTGATTAATTGTTCTTTCACTACAGGCATCTTCCCGCAGCCATTAAAAATTGCAAAGGTTATTCCTATCTATAAAAAAGGCGAGAAAGACAATTTGACCAATTATCGTCCGATTTCTGTCCTTCCTTACTTTTCTAAAATATTTGAGAAAACAATGTATAGCAGACTGTATGAATTTGTTACGAAAACTGACATACTTTTCCCGTCGCAGCACGGCTTTCAATCGGGTCACTCCCCATATATGGCCCTGTTATCTATGCAAGATAGAATCTCTAATGCAATAGATAATAATGAATTTTCCTTGGGTATTTTTTTTGACTTGGCGAAAGCTTTTGATACTGTTAATCATAAAATTCTATTAAATAAATTAGAAACATATGGCATACGTGGTCTGCAACTCAGTTGGTTTGCCAGTTATTTGGATGGGAGACGCCAATGTGTTGAAAATAACGGCAAACGTTCCACTTTAAAAAGGATCCTATATGGTGTCCCACAGGGATCAAATCTAGGACCCCTATTGTTTCTCCTCTATATCAACGATCTCCCGAACGTCTCTAACCGCTTGTTCTTCATCCTTTTCGCAGATGATACGAACGTGTTTTATTCACATTCTTGCTTGCATACGCTATTTCAGATCATAAATGTGGAGCTGGAACTTATTGCCGACTGGTTTAAAGCTAATAGATTGTCTTTAAACTTGGAAAAAATTAACTACATCCTGTTTAAATCGCATAGGAAAAAAATTCCACTTGGTGAATTTCAATTAAAAATTAACGGCATCTCTCTCGCTTCTGTAGAATCTACTAAATTTCTGGGAGTTTATGTTGATAGCCATTTAACATGGAATGAACATATTGCTCATGTCGCCTCAAAAATAGCAAAAAATATTGGAGTAATGGCTCGAACTGCTTACATTTTACCATCTAGTATTAGGATTAAACTATACTATTCCTTAGTACATCCATATCTCTCTTATTGTAACATAGTGTGGGCTTCTACTTATGTCACAAGATTATATAGAGTTATTATTTTGCAAAAAAGAGCTCTTCGTCTTATTGTGGGAGCTCCATACGGCTCTCACACTGCCCCCATATTTCTCAACCTTAGAATTTTAAAACTCGACCAGATTTGGACTTTGCAAATAGGGGAATTTATGTACCGGTTTGATCGAAGCCTTCTGCCACCTATATACAAAAATTATTTTCAGCTTTCATCCCAGGTTCATTCTCATTTTACAAGATACTCTTCTTTGTACCACCGAACCTATGCTCGCACTAACACGCGCCAGTTTTCTATTAAGTCTAGTGGGGTTACCACTTGGGAAAAAATTCCAAGGGAAATAAAATTGAGCCCCAGTATTTGGACATTTAAGAAGAAATTTAGCGCCTTTCTAATAGAAGGTACCAAATAAAATTAAAGTAGTGTTCGCTCAGTATGTGCATTGCAGTTGGTCTCTGTACAGTACAGTTCAGTAGCCTATAGTTAAGATTTTTTTGTTCTTTTTCATTATTGTTTGTGACTCAGCAGTTTTGAGGTTTTCAGTTTCCTGTTTTTGTGTTTTGTTTTTTCTTCCGTTCTCTAGTATAAGTTGCTTTATCTTTTTTTGTCAGTCACTGTGTTGATTTTGCAAAGACTTCGTCATGGCCACCTTGCATCGTCAAGTCATTAATAGTTGGTGTCCCTAGACAGCGGGATTTTTAAAAATCCCTTTAGGGCCTCCCTTTTTTGTAGCCAATGTGAACGATGTGTGAACCTTTCATGTATACTGGTTGCAAAATAAAAATATTTGATTGATTGATTGATTGATATATAATATAATTTTATATACACATATTTATTTCACATTTGATCCTATTCACATAATATAAATATCTATCGTTTATAAATAAATCATAACGTATTTGCACGAGAGACTTACAGTATACAACTATACATACACCAAGTATGAGCCTATTTATTTATAATTGTATACTTGTAGGAATGTAGGCCTACATGTATATGTAGACGTATACTTATAATTATGTAGGCCTATATGCTTGCTCCGTTATAATACGATATAGGCCTACTCATTAGCTCATTTTCATTTTGCGAAATGAATCAAAATGATGGCTCACCGACAGTGGTTATAGTACCGTATAGCTGCACTGCTATGTACATGTACATGTATACATCTGTATACACTGCGCTTAAGAAAGACTGTCAATATTATATTAGGCATTAGAGTCTGTCATACAAATCGTAACTGCCAGGAAACCATTTGAATGTCCTCTTGTGGTCGGGTTTTTTAATTATAGAAGGAGATCTGATTACTGATAATATCTTGCAATAGATCAGAGGCATCGATACTGGAAGCAAGACAATGACTCAGCCATCGATATACAGGCTGGCTATCAGGCGATTGATTCGTCAGATATTCTCCGTCAATGTTTAATCCAGTCCTCTGCTTGGAGGGATTCTGGTTTCTGGGGGGGGGACACGGCCGTTTTGGGTGGCGATAACCGCTCAGCTAGATATCGACGACACTCTTTGACCAGAAATTTTCTGACGACCGTTTTAAGGTTTTTCGAAAAAAATCGTGCTTCAATTTAATGCACACATGTGAACAAGAGTTCAGGGCTTTCTTTACGTGCAGTTGCAAGTAAGAGCTGTCGAATGTTTCTGGGGGGGGGATGTTGCGTAGACTTCTATATAAATTTTCTGGGGGAGGAAATTGTACGTATACATATCTGTATGTTATAACCAACAACTCTAGATTTCATCTAGGAGGTAATTTCCCCCAAAGATGTTTAGATTAAGCTTGAACGCTGATTCTTGCATATTCATATAATTATCGTAATCTCGAGATTTCTACAGCGCCCACAAAAGCGAAGTCACGGGAACCAGCTTATTCACAGACGCATAATTATGGCCACACAAAACAGTTAAATAATCTATTAAGCGGCAGATTAATCGGTCGATCAATCAAACAATCGGTCCATAGATTACTCTTTTCAAAACTTCAATTGAAACAACTTATTGCTCAGTTATTAAAATGCGCCATGCAATGCAAAACGGCACACCATCAGCATTCTCAAAGTCTCTTATAATAGAATCATCGTGAGATTCTTGAGATGCAGTATAAATTGGCCATAGACTATAGCCTACATGTATAGGGGCCTACAGCTATAATTACAGCTGCTTGCTAAGCCAATCAATTTGAGTATGAAATCACATGAAATAGGTTATATAAGTGCAGTTTAAGGAAATGAACGAGATGAGAAGAGACTGCAGTCACTGCATGGACTTTTGGAATCAATGGAGACTAGAATTAATGCAAAGTCAGAGACAGATCGTATGCTCCAAGGCAGTTCATGGAATCCATGTTCTAACCGGTTAACGAAAATGGTTTTTACCTTGGGCATTGAGTCGACTAAGTTACGACCATAACATTAACACATAGATGTAAAAAAAACGATGGAAACGGAATTAAAAAAGGGGGAAAACGTGGTTTTTCAAAAAAATAAAAAAAACACAAAAAACGATAAAAAAACGGAAACGGAAAATAATTTGACTTTGCTTCATCTAAAACCGCATTTTAACCTTGAAAACCTTGATTAGGAACCTACTACACGCAGGCTATCTCTTAAATGATGATGCTAAACGATGAAATAATGACTTTAGTTAGCTGAATCCTTGAGAGTTGGCGGAAAACATAAGGAATATCGGAAAAAATTAAAATAAAGGAAAATAAAAACAAAAAGTGAATGAGCAAATAAAGTTAAAGAAAAAATAAAAAACGACAAAAAACGATGGGAAAAATAAAAAACGAAAAAACCACGTTTTTGTGGAGAGAATAAAAAACGAAAAAACGTTTTTTACAACTATGCATTAACGTGAACCCCATCAATACCGCAAGCCTTGATTTTCATTTCGGACATGGGTCGCCACCTTACGCTCGGTTTACGAGTGAACCGAGAGAGACCATGCAGCAACTTATTTTATGACGCTCTCAATCACAACGCCGTGGCATTTAGTGGCTTCTTTAGAAAACCCATGCCCACTATGGATGAGGTTTAGCCTCTCCAGACACGTTGCTTTTATAGTTTTTAAGTCTCTGCAGGGAGTACAACTGTACAAAGTACCTCGGAACATTTTTAGTAAAATAATAATAGTAATAATAATAATAATCATAATAATGGTATAGCACTATATAAATTAATAATCAAAGTTAATAAAAGCTAATAATCAACCGGTAACAGTAAGCGGGCTGAGACTTCATGGGCAAAGCACGTTCTGGTCAGATGGCTATCGGCTTGCGTCTTGGGGTCGCAAATATTACGTGTACCCCCCATCTAATAATAAAAAAATATGCGCTTGTGGAGCCCAAATCGACGCCGGAGGCAACCTTGATCATAATGGCCTGTCCTATGCTCTCGGCTTCGGTCGAATAGATCTGCATAGCAGTACTGCAGTCAATGCCATTTTATTCACCGTTTCCTCTAAAAGGGTGGTCCGTTCATCCATCAATGAACCACCAAGTGATCCAAGTCTACTATATTATAGACACGGACGGCAGAAGACCAGACAATGACTCCATGGCGTGCAGGTCGCCATCTTAGACATCTTTGCGCCATCACGTGTCCAAGCTATAGGACATCGTCGGTATCACGAAATAGAGTAGCCTATCTATCCCCTTCGTATTAATCGTATCCCCCTAGATCAAGAGAGGTTAAAAAGCCACTTCCGAGTGTATTTATTTTTGTAAATTAACTTTTATCTGCTTTGTTTTGAACAATGGCACTGACAGGTATGTTTATTTCCAGTAGATAATTTTGTTTGCTTTGGTTTTAGAACACTTAGAACATTTAAAACACTTTAGAACACTTAAAGCCACTGCATAAATTCGAGTTGCCTTGCTCTGAACATTGCATGGGACACTTAAAACAATTGGAGTCCCTTTAAATTTTGATTAAGCTTAGGGAGCATAATTTTGTCAATTATAGCCTATGCATTTATCAATAATTGGGATAGAATGGTTTACCCCTCCCTCCCTCCCCGATAGTCTGTGCCCGTATATTACATCCTGTGGATAGATTAATTCATCCCCTGGAGGGCCTGGATAGCTTTAAGGGGAAACAGAATATCCCGTGACACCGGCGGGCTTGGCAGCCGAAATTGCCCCGGAGAGGAAAATGGCCAAATACAGAGCTAAGTAATTAAACACGCACTTCTTCACGCTACGCCAGTATCCCTTGAGACCGCAGAGGAAGGCGTAGATCATCCAATTAATATCAATGGTCTAAACGTTTTGTCCGATCTAGTCCGCAGACTATCGCGCTCTTCCGGAGATAACAGAAAGACCAGGTCCTGTTTCCTGGTGAAACGTCTCTTTATGACTACCCATCGTTTCAACTTTTGATGGTTTTTCAAGTCATTTTAGCTCTAGGCCAGACCCACGCAAGACTGAAATTTATCGTCATTCAGTCTTTCATGTTTATTTGCCACATTTGCTATTGCTGCCCTTGTTCATTGTTGTTTTTGTGCACTACTGATGTAAAATGTATTTTATGAAGAAATAAAAGTTTAATATATAATTATGAAACTAATAGTAATAATTATCATCATGACGATAATGATCGTGACGATGGTGATGAGGTTGAATATGTTATAATGATGATGATGACGACGATGATGATGATGTTGTTGTTGTTGCTGTGATGATGATGATGATGATGATGATGATGATGATGATGATGATGATGATGATGATGATGATGATGATGATGATGATGATGATGATGATGACAACGACGACGATGATGATGGTGGTTACCGTGGTGGTGGTGATGATGATGGTGATGATGACGATGACGACGATGACAATGATGATGACGACAACGACGACGATGACGACGACTTAATGAGGCAACGTGGATAAAAAACGAATCAAAATTTGCATCGTACAGACCAGAGAGTGTCATGAACAAGCAAGCAGGCCGATATCAATCAATTTCTATGCGGGTTTCAGCAGCAGCAGTAGCAGCAGCAGCAGTAGCAGCAGCAGCAGCAGCAGCAGCTGATCTCGAAGTCTCTCTTAATTACTCCGATGCATACCATCAGACGCACACACACACACACTCACGCACACACACACACACACACACACACCCTTCAAAGCGATCTATGCACCACAGAGGCAGGTGATTGGCTTTTTCCATTATCAATGACCACCTGCTGTAGCTTTAGACTGATGGCTGATGAGGCTCCACTCAGAACATCGCAATTTGTCTTTGCCTTGGAAGCAAGTATCCGCGAGTGTCACAATGTGTCTTGTTTCTCTTGGCATTCCGTCTTTAAATGATTTAATCTGTCGAAGTCTCAGTCGTAAGGGTTTCTGAAGACCGTATTCAAGGGGTGCGTTGGGTGTTTGAGCACCCCCACCAAATGAAATAATGAAAAAAAATTAATAATAATAATAATAGTAGTAGTCAGGGCCTACTACGCCATGGGGGGGGATGGAATCAGACTGCTTCCAATTTGGGCCAGGGGGGGAAAGTTTCCCCCCCTAATGATAAAGTTGAGTATAGAAGATTTTCTCCTGAACACTTTCCCCTAGGTATTCCCTAGCATCTGCCATGGACTTCTTTCTGGTAAATTCCTTGAAAAATACCCTCCTCGTCATAACACAGGGTAAATCTTCATTTAATTTGACTTTTGCTTAACACTCACTTAAATTTGTTCCTGCACCTCCATCACATTCGCACCTATCAGGGCCTGCCACGTGTAGGGGGAAGTAAGTAGCCTGATCCAACTTGTGCCAGAAGGAAATTCCCCCCTCTTCCCCTCTTATGATAGATGGGCATAAGAGAGTTTCTTCTGGACATCTCCCCAGCATCTTCCTCTGTACCACCCCTCCCCCACACCCACGGTAAATTTAAAAATGGAAGGTTCTTCCCGTCATCTCAAGGGTAGATCTTAATTTAGTATAACCTTTGCTTTACAGCCACTTAAATTTGTCTCTGCACCTATTTGGCGCTCACTTTCACAACTCATAATTTATTACATTAATTGTTAAAATGTTGTTAAAGTATATTTTATATCTACTGACACTGCATTGTTTTTATAATTATAGGCTATAGGTCTCAAATAAAATGAACGATATTTTAATATCCCTAATGAATTTTAGTGATATGATGCAGGGAAGCAACAGTAAATTAATACTTTTGTTTCTAGTAAACGTTTTTGCGTGTTTAAGTAAACATTAATAATGCAATACAAGATTGGTTGCTCAACAATTGAAGTTCAAAATCAAGTTAAGCAAATGACTTATAAATTCCACCCTCAAACATTAAAGCACTATTGAAGTCAGAGCAAATGCAAATTGCATACACGCGCACATGGGTAGCCTACATTTGAGGAAAATGTTCAGGGAATTGTCCTGCTGAAACGCTCTGGTGGAATCCAGAGAAGAAATTACGGGGAGTGTTCCGGGGAAATGTCCATGGGATTTGTCTGGATCCCAAAATGGATGTTGCTGAGCATTGTAGGCCTACAACTGACAGTAGACTAGCCTACTCAATTTGATATAGGCCTACCAAAAGAGTTGATATTTTGCTGAATTATGGACCTTTCCAAATTTCACAGGACTAGGCCTACTACAATGTTAAACGCACTGTTAACCCATAATGAGAAATTTTATAATGTTACCATTATATTGTGCAAATAAAAAATTAAATGATGGAGACGGGCTATTTTATGATATCCTAAACCACGTTTCTGAGCATTGAATTCACGACCAATTTTGTGAAAATGGCAGCATAAAAAGGTACAATTAGAGTGTGCAAATCCCAAAGAGTGAAAAACAACTTGGATGCAAATTCAACGGGACTAGGTCTAGGAGGTCAACCCCCTAAATGCGGCTCTGCCCACAAAACAAAAATCGGAAAATATCTACAACTGCTTGCTTCGTAGCCTAATAGGAAAGCTAGACAGTGATCATCAATCAGCACTGAAATTATGAGCATTTTCGTTAAATGACAGTCTAAACGGCTACCATTGAAGCGTGAAAAAAAAACATTTAGATAATGGAGAGAGGCATATCGCCTCCCCCCAAACTCATTCCTCTGCTAGTGGCTCAACACTAAGCAATAGTTGCAAAATACACAAAAGTATAGGCTATAGACCTTCACAGAATTAGTTTTTAAAATTAAAAATTTACACACTTTGGGTGGGTTGAGCCCGTAAAACCCCCTACATATGACATGCCCCTAGGGTTTTCCTATACAATAGACCTACCCATATGCCAGTGTACTTATAAACTTGTTAGGCTATAGGCCTAAACTTTTACTTTGTGATCATTGTAAAGACGAAACCCATTTCTTTTACAATAAAATTTTGACATTCTTATACTGGTAGTCTCTGCGACTCTGCAAAACGACTTCTTATTGAAGTTTTCATGATTTTATTGTTCATAAATAGCTGGCAAAAGGGCCTTTAAAAGGGCTCCAGTTGAGGTCAACATTGCTAAATATGCGTTGGTGGCTGGGGCTCCGCCCCAGACCCCGCTGAGGGAGCTTAAGACGCTCCCCCAGACCCCCTAGTCGCTATGGGCTTCGTGCCTTCGGCACTCGCAGATTCGCGCCTTCGGCGCGAGCAATATAGGCTAAAAAATTTCTTAGGGGGGGATTGCTTCCACCTTACAGGGGGGGGATAGTAGGCCCTGGTAGTAGTAGTAATAATGATGATGATGGTGGTGTTGATGATGTTGGTGGTGGTGATGATGATGATGATCATGGTGGTGATGATGATGATGATGATGATGATGATGATGATGATGATGATGATGATGATGATGATGATGATGATGATGATGATGATGATGATGATGATGATGATGATGATGATAGTGATAGTGATGATGATGAAAATAATAATAATAATGGCCATCACAATTTCCTTGAATATTCCTCTTGCCAATTCTGCCTTCATAATTGCTGTACGGTACATGTAGGCCTACATGTAGGCCTACGTAGCTATATAGTTGTCCCAATCGCTATTACACGTCCGTTTCTCCCTGTTCTTCTGCTTCAATACGTATTCTTTAGATCCGATGAGCCAGGTATCCGACTAAGCCATATATACATATATATTATATAATTACCTGTTTGTGCCTATACTCGACATGCAGTCCTGTCTGTCTCCTCTGCGTATCATCATTCAGCGCAATGCATGTGCATGTGCACTGTAGCTAGTCATGCAATCGTATACAGCTAGTCTGAATAGACTGCATGTGTAAAATAATTATTGTCAGTCTCATGAGCAAAAGCTATCGCTAGTGGCACTGCAGTGACACGTGAACAAAAATGCAGTGGAAACGGAGTTTCATTCTGGTACTTTGTTGTCAATCGGATTCAGAGATTAGAGTAGGCTACTTAGGCCTATAGTGGCATGGCTACTTCTAAAGAATTTCCAGAGCTGCACACTGCACAGCCTTTCTTTCTCTTCCTCCCATCCGCCTTGGTAAATTATATATTCGACATACGATGAAAGAAATTTGAAATGAACAATTTAAGCTACTTTTTACTGGACAAAAATGCACAAATTCAGTTAGAACTGCCCATTTTTACAACGGCACACTAAAAGCCTTGAATTATGCTGAATAACATTCGTAGACCGATATAAGGTAACCAATCAAATTTGAATTCGTTGCATATTTATGTCTATTGATTTCTGCTTCTGATAATCGTCCGCTTCATCCTCCTCTTCTTTTTCTTCTTTATCATCTTCCTCCTACGCCTACTCCTCCTACTCCTCTTTTTATTTTTCTTCGTCTTCCTTCTTACTCCTCCTCTTCTTCTTCTTCTTCTTCTTCTTCTTCTTCTTCTTCTTCGTCGTCGTCTTCTTCTTCTTCTTCTACTCGTCCTCCCTCTTCTCTTCCTCCTCGTCCTCCTCCTCCTCCTCCTCCTCCTCCTCTTACAAATCGCGGGATCAAACCCTGGTCGCTTCACAGTGAAATCGCAGTCCGTGTCGAAAGGCTCTGCGTATAAGCTTAGGCCCCCAAAGACCTCTAGACTCTATAGAGAGGTCATGGACGGAGATGAGAGCAGATGGTGGGACTGTGGATGATCAGTAAGCTTCGTGAAGAGGAATCTGGTCCTGATGTCATCAACTATATATATATATATATATATATATATATATATATATATATATATATTAGACTGGTCCAAAAAACTGAACATTGAAATATTTGAAAGGCATGTTGGTTTTTTTGTACATCTGGTACAAGAAACCCACAGTGCAAAATATTAAAACACTGAGGTTCTATCTTCAGGTCCCTCAATGCTGTCAAAGTTTTAGCATGCTTACTACATTGTAAACGGTGCAATATAACTGGCAGGTATCCAATCAACG
This sequence comes from Lumbricus rubellus, assembly GCA_945859605.1. NCBI lineage: Eukaryota > Metazoa > Annelida > Clitellata > Crassiclitellata > Lumbricidae > Lumbricus > Lumbricus rubellus. The sequence continues at coordinate 18,401,744 of OX243814.1, forward strand.
AGCACTGAACCTTCCATTTTAGCTGTTAGTAATATTAGTGAATTGCCAGCATGAAAAGCAGCTGCAATTAGTGTTTAATTGACTATCTAGTGTCGAATAAAAAATATATAAGAATACTGTCAGCATGTCACATTGTCGGTTCCGAAAGTCGAATTTGACCATGAAGATTACGATGAAGCTCCGCCACCTGTGGTAATGCTTAATGTCTTCGCTCTTCGTCAGCGAGTCATTGAAGGTGCTGAATGTTGCAACTAATCTCAGAAATCTCTCTGCCCCATCATTCACGACTTGGTCTGTAGGCCTACTTAAGAGGAAGATCCAACAACGTCTCCTTAATACAAAGAGATTTCATAAACCTCCGGCTCTCTGTTATTTCCTCTCCTTGTTTTCCTTAGGAAACTACCTCTTGCAGTCTAGGTTCTTCTTCTTTACTTGTGTCTTGATTATATATCTCTTTTCTCGTTCATTAACTACTTCTTGGAGAAAAATAAGAACCCAGCAAGGTCAATTCCTAAATACCAGAAATGAAGCATGCATGAAAGTGTAGTAAATGCCGCCTTAGTGATCTTCTCATTTACAGCGTTGTGTAAGTCATCCAGGAGAGCAAAGTCATTCATAGCAGCATAACAAGCTCTTGGAGCCACTACGCTGCAGGTACTGGATTAGATCAGGACAATGAAAACAGCCACTTCTCAGTTTATAGCTTCTCCGATCCTGGTGGTTTCATTGGCTCAAAAAAGTGAAACATCACGAATTTGAGTATACGTAAATGAACTTGGTTATCTGTCGTGCATTGTGGAGTGTGAAGATCCCCTGTTAGAAAATACAGAAGCAGTTTACACAGTTCTGGAGGTCTTCATGACCACGATAGCTGCATCTTGGCACTTCCTGCAGTCATCGATTTTAGAGCCTAAAATGCACGGACTAGCGGACTGTTATGATGAAAGACCACTGTTGGTGATAAACGTTTGAATAGCTGGATATCGGGTCCAGAAGATGAGTCCATCACAACTGTGAAGACTGTATCCAACATAGACTCTGTTGTGAACTTGTGAGATGTCTGTACAACTTAAACGCAAGAGAGGTCAACAAAATAACAACACTGAACAGTTACTAACATCCGTACTGGATCCCATGCCAGTGTTGTAAGCAGTAGAGTCAAATAAAATAGCTTCAATAGGTTTTTCCAATGTCCATTCTTCAATAGGTTTTTCCAATGTCCATTCTTCATTGATCTTGACAGCGACGTTGGTCATGGCAGTTCCAGTAGGCTACCCGATGGAAGTTTGGGCACAGCAATGAACTCACCGAATTTGATCTTTGGGCTTGAAATCAACAGTTATTGACAAAAGGTCAACTCAGTGTGAGAATTGTGGAAAAATAACTGGGGTTGAACCACAATTCACTTGGAATTGGGTGTGTGAAAAACATACTTTACTATGGGGCTCTAAGAAAGACTGGGGGCTGAAACGCCCAGTAATTCACACCCTGGGCCAACCTATGTGCCCTCTTCTTTCTCCTGAAAGGTCTGCTACAGTTACCTTACCATTCCAGAGTGGAACTAAGAGGGCATCTTCTTTCTTGACTTCGTGGATGAAGGAATCTCTCAGATTGGCGCTATAATGGTTCGTCTGTCAATCCTGGCATGCCTAAGTGAGCTTTAAGAAATAGACCTTTGGCCATACAGTATTGGACTGCAAATAGGATGTGACTAGAAAGCCTGTTAAAAATAATGCTGCGGTCCAGCGTTGAAACCAGCTCAATTTATTGAACATCATGGGGGCACGTGCCCTAATGCTCCCTTCGAGTCTCCTAAGGGTAGGTCTGTTTAAGTATAGGCCTACTTATCAATGTTCTGAGAGGGACAACCAACAAATTTATGAAAAATGTTCTTAAAAACATCAGTTTCCAGCCACATTAAGGTTGTCAGCAGCCCGATATTCAATGTAAAAATGAACGAAAAACCATTATATTTTGAACCCCATTTTGGGGGAGACCCCATGGTCAGATCTTATCGGATTTTGGATATTTTATTCAGCAGCAAATCCTGAGAAGGAAACCGTTCAGAAAGCTTGTGTTATAATTTTTCCCAGGTCAAACTGCAAATTGCATGGACTATCAATATATAGCCCCAAAACCCCATCTTTGATGCTCGTGAGTGACCCCTTAATATTACAATTATGGCATAAAATTTCACACAGGTACTTTTTAGATCAAAATGAACAAATGTATCAACATGCCTCAAAAATCTAAAAGAAAAAATTTTTCCCATGCGAATTTGGACCAGTCTAATATATATATAGCAGACAACGAAGCCAACAGAGACTGGCAGTATATAAATTCCAAGCCATCGATTGATCGATTGGCTGGCTAAGATGAAATATTTGGAAAATGTGCGAGACGTGTATAGGCCTATATATATGTATACATGTGTATATATATTATAAATATATAATCATTATAATAGTCTATATATAGAAGCAGAAACCCTCTGTTCAACAGGGAACCATTCATTCCAAAGGATGACGAAATTTGCCAATTTGTCTGCAAAACTGATAATATTGCGGAGGAGGAGGAGGAGGCATTGATTGGCGGGAAGTCTAATCATACGAATGACTGATTATGTCTAATCATACGAATGACTGATTATGTCTAATAACTGCATTTGACGAACAATGAATGCCATTGCAGAATTATATAATCGATCCATCAGTCATCCATCCATCTGCTCCACCGTCCATCCGTATATATCTAGATCCGTGCGTCCATCAATCCGTCTCTACCACCGTCCGTCTGTCCGTCTAATGATCCTATATATCCATCCATCCATCCATCCACCCATCCACCCAATCATTCATACATCCATCCATCCATACATCCATCTATCCACCCATCCATCCATCCATACATCCATCCATCCACCATCCATTCATCTGTAAGTCCGTCCATCCACCCATCCATTCGCCATTGCATTCACCATTCACCATCCATCCATCCATTCATTCATCCATCCATCCATTCATCCATTCATTCATCCATCCATCCATCCATTCATCCATCCATTCATCCATCCATTCATCCATCCATTCATCCATCCATTCATCCATCCATTCATCCATCAATTCATCCATCCATCCACCCATCCACCCAATCATTCATACATCCAATTATCCATCTATCCATCTATCCATCCACCCATTCAGCCACCCACCCATCCATCCACCATCCATCCATCCATTCATCCGTAAGTCCGTCCATCCGCCATCCACCATTCACCATCCATCCATCCACCCATCCATCCATCTATTCATCCATCCACCCATCCATCCATCCATCCATCCATTCATTCATTCATTCATTCATCCATCCATCAGATCTTCCTTCCTTCCTACTGACACTTAATTCCTTTCTATATACTGAATCCGTCTTTCCGACCATCCGTCCTAATTCTGACTCATAGTGCTTAGTCGCATCTCGACCTGCCGAGAGGCGAGAAGAAGAAGTGCTTAGTCTTATAGACTATGTTGGCTTACTGACTTGATAATCCAGCACACGTGTCTCTGTAGGCCTTGTCAAATCTATCCATCAGTGATTCTACAAGTTTTTCTCTCAGGTTCCTTAACCGTCTCGATTAATCGTAATAATATTATAAGAAAATGACGACTATTATGGTACAGAGATTTTGGATGGAAAGAGAATGTCGCATGCAGACTGCAGAGTGTTTATAAGTAGGACTAAGCACGTATAGGCCTATCAATCTCACATTTTGTCGTCAAGTTTTAAAGTAGATCATTCATTCATTCGTCAATCTCTTAGTGAGTGACTTTCCTATTTTGTTAATACCTTGGTCAGTGATTCTTCTATTTTGTTAAATCTTTGGTCAGTAATTTTCCTATTTCTTTCATTCAGTAGTCAGTGACACTCGTAGGCTACGTTTAGGCCTATTACTGTATTTCTTCAGTTTTTTAGTCATGCAGTCATTATTATATTTCGTTAATCCTTTAGTTTAGTAAGTGATTCTCCTATTTTTCAATATTTTACTAAGTGATTCTTCTATTTCGTTGATCTTTTGATCAATGATTTTCCTATTTCGCTAATCCTATGGTCAGTGATTCTTCTATTTCTTCAATTCTTTAGCCAGTGAATCGCTCAACTATAGGCAATCCTCCTCCTCTCGATAAATCACTCGCATCGTCATTCCTTCAAAGTTCATTCAGTAACTCATTCATCCAGTCAATCGTTCAGCCATTCAATCGTTCATTCAATTCAAACGTTGACCATCGTCAGTCATTCTTTCACAATATATAATATATATAAATATAATTATATATATATAATATATATATTTATACGCATATATAATATATATAATATATATATATAATATATAATATGTATATAATATATAATATATATATATATTTATATGCATATATATTCCTGTGGCAGTTGGTCAAAGCAGCCGTCAGCGGTGGCCGGTCTGAAGTCGTGGCGATGTTTCAAGACTGTCTTCGGAGAAACTGCGGCGGCGGCCACCAAGGGACTCGGTCGAAGGCATGAGGATGAGGACGACGACGACGACGAAGAAGAAGACGACGAAGAGGAGGAGGAAGAGGAGAACAAAGAGGAAGACCATAGGAATGAAGAAGAGGAGACGGTGGTAGACGAACAACAGAAGGAAAAGGAGGAGGCGGAAAAGGAGAAGGAGGAGGAAGAAGATGGAGATGATGAAGGAAGACACGATGATGATGATGATGATGCACATGGTGAGGATGTCTCGCTACTCGCCAACATCCCAGTAGACAGAAGACGAATTTCCAGAAGGTATTCTTCATCTCACCGTTTTTCGCATTCTTTTTCCTTTCTCATATTATTTACATAATATATACATTGTGTAACAACGTGCGGCCATGTCTTTTCGGTGAAAGGCCGCGTCACATTTAGTCACGATTATAATAGGGTCTTTAATCATGATTTAGGATCAGCATCCGCCCGTCCACCACCTTCTCTTTTCTTTCATAGTTCCACTGCAGCTGCTGCCGTCCGGATAACTCCTTCTCAACGCATGGAAAACTGCATCACATGCATACTGCAGAGCCGGAGTTCCATGTAACAAATTGGTCTCGACTTGAATGCGGATTAGTTCGGCTTCTCGAGCATAATTCCGCCTGTAGCAGAAATATTGTATGGAAGATGAAAATGATCCAACGGAAAATATGAGGATCATATCTGTTTCCAAAATTATGTGCCTCGTTTTCTGTCCGCGCGTCTGCCTGCCAAGTCTTTATCCATCCACCCACCCACGCATCCATCCATCCATCAATTCACGCAGCTATTCATCCATTATTCACCCATTTTTCATTGCTTGCTTACTTCCATCCTTCCACTCATCCATCCACGTGCACATGCATCCACCCATCTATTCAGTCATCCATCCATCCGTCCATCCATCTATCCATCCATCCATTCATTCATTCATTCATTCATTCATTCATTCATTCATTAATTCATCCACCTTTCATTGCTTGCTTACATGTACTTCTATGCTTCAACCCACCCATCCAAGTACCCATCCATCCATCCATCCATCCATCTAATCATCCATCTATCCATCCATTTATTCATCCATCTTTCATTTTTATTCAGTCACTTCAATCTTCCACCCATCCATCCATTCATACATGCATACATCCCTCCCTCCATCTTGCATTTCTTCCTTCCTTATATTCTTTCATTCATTCGTGTTCACATCCATCTATCGTTCTTTCCTCTCTAGCCTACTTTCCTTCAAATCCCCCGTCTTCCTTCTTATCATCCATCCATTTATTACTCCAAAGCAAACACTTGAGTGCTTCTCTATAAGCTCTAGAATCTGAACAGCAGTAAAAAGCCAGCGCATTCCTGACATACGTTGCTACTTTAGAGGAAGTACAGCACAACCTGATTTGCATGATTCGCAGCTAATCGGCCATTCAGTTGTTTTCGACACACGAATGGCAGCAGCAAAGGTAAAAACTGCCTATAGATAGACCCAATAGATGGCAGTATTTAACTCTAGTTTCTCATTTAGGCCTATGTCTCGGTCATGTTTACAATCAAGAGTCGTTGGCAAAGTAAAATTATTGACCTTATATAGTAGTCCCCCCTCCAAAAAAAAGATTTAGTACAAACTCAGAGAGGAAAAATAACCGACAAAAGAATTGTCTCTAAATCAACAATAGATGTCTTCAATCGAGAGCATTTTTTTAGAGAAACGTCGACAAGATAAGATGAAGTAGGCCTACTAAACGACCAGTTACATCGAGGTTAGGAAAGTGGCAGAGTGCTGTGGGTGGCTTCAGGCAGACGTTTACTAAGCTTATAGAACGGGGTTGAAATCAACCCCCCGCCCGCATAGTTATACCCACACTTGACTACCACACATGTACACCGACACACACGTACGTACACATACACACGTATAATAATATATAAATGCATATATAATCACGAGGCATTGCATTTGCTGCACATTTACTCAAGATATTATTGAAGGGGATGTGATTGATGATCCAAATTTTATGGATCTCTCCTGAATGCGATAAGCATGAATAATTTCATTCATCATCGGTTTATAATACAAACAGCAAGACTGAAGACAGTGCACCATGGAGAGGTGATGTATGCGGCGTATTATAGATGGAAACGTGAAGGAGGAAAGATTAATAGCTATAGATAGAGTGATAAATGAAGGATCCAGGAACAGAAGAAAAGGCGGGCACAGACATGAACAGACACACACACACACACACACACACACACACACACAGATATATATATATATATACAGACAAAAGTGCAGAGACATAATCGCAGATTATATAGAGCCAGGACGGAAGTGGCAATTACTTGTCCTGGTGGCGGATGCGGAAATAAAGGACACCTTCTGTTTTGTGGGATATCACAATTAATGGAGTGAATATATATCTCACACTTTAATTAGTAAGTAGGTAAGTAAGTGAGTGAGTGAGTGTGAGTAAGTAAGTAAGTAGGTGAGCCATTCGTTGACATAATTATCGTTCTAATAATTAGGCCTACGCTTAGTATAGTAGTAGTAATCGAAAGCGACAATTAAATCTCTAAAGCTCCGCAAGAGCATCTGCTTATTCACGAGTGCTGCGTGTGTGTGTGTGTGTGTGTGTGTGTGTGTGTGTGTGTGTGTGTGTGTGTATGTATGAGTTCACCTTGCAAAGAATCACGGCTCTAACGATGTTCGACAGGAAAAACGACGACGTGTTTTGTTTATTATGTCAGTCGGTCAATTGACTCAATTCTGTGTTGGTGTTTTGTTCGATGTTTTGTTCGTTGTTTACCGTAATATACAACGTTGCATGTTTTTTCTAATGACTCATACAGGACTCAGCAACCGAATTCAAAACTGCTCTTACGAGAGATAAACTTCGGTGGCGGTGGCGGGGGTGGTCTCTGTCCCTCCTCCTCCTACTCCACCCTGATGGGAAACCTTCCATTTCTTCCACCTGCATCGAACAAGGACTCGACGGGGGCGGAACCCAGGCACCGAGTGGAAACAGAACCAAGAGGAGGTCCTCCCCATTCTCCTCCTCCTCCTCTCCCTCTGGGGCCACCGCCCCCTCCCCCGGTAGCAGCGGCAGCGGACGAATGGACTGATTATACGGATGGTCAGTGGAATCTGTTGCTGTTGACCAACGACGAGGACCCCAGTCTCTCCCAGACCACCGATCGATACCAAGAGCCGCTGCTTCTCCTTAGCCGCCGCACAGAAGTCGACGTAACGCGGCGCCACCTTGCGACTGGTGGCGGTGGTCGCGTTCAGCGGGTGGTGGCGCCGCCTGTCGTCCAGGATCTGAAGCAGCGGCAGCAGCAGGCGTCCTCCTTCCTCCTTCTCCATGCCAAGGAATCCGACCAAGTGGACGACGACGACGACGACGCATCGGAAAACTTGATCGATTTCGACACGGACGAACAGACATTGGTCAAGCGGTTCTGACGAAATAATTATTCAAATTTATGCACGCATGCAGAAAGAAGTGGGGGAGGATGTAGCGAATGCAGAATTTCAGGATAGATAGGCTACTGGCGTTTCTTCATACACGAGAACGGAACAAGACTCGTAATTACTTCATGCTTAGGCTATTATAGGCCATATCTATAGCTGCTTGTAATTGCAAGTTATTTCGCGGCAGAACTTTATTTAGAGTTTCTTACTCAGCTATAACGAATATACACATTAGCACGCTGTATCCATTGACAGAAAGGAAAGGCTTCCTCTGGACCCTTGCTCCTCAGTAAACTTCCTGTCAGACTGCTTCCCTGCCACACATAACATTGAAAATCCGTAGACTTTCATAGTTTTTATGATCATAATTATTATGCACGATGACAGACAAGCATAGTAGAGTGAAATGTTGTCAGCGGTCGCTTACGCAATGCCTCCTCCAGTCCTCCTTGATTGACTCGGCTGCAGCTGTCATATTTGATTAGGCTATGCAGTATGCTGCAGTTTATGCACGCGTCGAGGACTTTAGCTGTTTGGTTGCAGTTGCTTGAAGCCTGACGAGACTACTCAGCTTATTATTATTTGGATTCGCAGTCAAGTCCACATCTGCAAAATTGATTTGCTTGCCCGTCGCAGTTTTTTCCCCGTATGCCACTGCATGCAGTCTAGAACTGCGGACAACCATAGCATATTATAGATCACTGGTTATATGATTGTGTCTAAGTCTTCTAAGACTGTCTATACGAGCGTTAGCGCTGGCGATGCTTGGTCTTAAAGCGACGAGAAAAACTTAATCTGCCAGTGCGAAGCAATCAATAAAGGTCGATAGATTCGATATATTAGCGAGTTATAGGCTAACCTACTAGGTTCCATCAGATGGATAGAATTTAGTTGAATCTAATGAGCTGTCGGACACATTATAAATGAATTGCTGAACTTTGAATCAAGTTTGCTAACTGATGCAATATTTTCGTTTCCAGTGACATTTAACAAAAAAATTAATAGTTCAGTGCAGAGAGCGTCTCTGGGCGGGTTCCTTGAAGAAGCGCTAGCCTATAGAAATTTTCGGAATCAATCAATCATTTAACTATATAGAGCTTACACTGTATAGTCTACCCCAAGTAAACTTATAAAAATTAAATATGGCTCATGAAGTCAATTTCAGTCAATCTTGAAGGCTGTTAACCCAACTATATAGGCTAGGCCTACAGTAACTATAGGCTACTATGAAATTTTTTAGAATGTCAAGTAGCCTAAAGCTGTCACAGCCTGTCAGTGAGCCGGTAGCCTATGTTAGGCTATAGGTCTATGCCTGTCTTGCATTGGCTACAGCTAATACAATTTTCTCCATAACAAATTTTATCCGGTCATCGCTGATAAACAAACTATATTATTGCAGCTTTTACAGACATTCTCGCATGCATGAGATGTTGCCATAGCTACATGTATAGTTACATTAGTCAGTCCTTGGGTTTAGATTGTATACAGTCCGACGACGTTCTCTGAGCAGTGTATCGTCCTTAATGGTAGAAATCAATTATTTAGACTGCATTAAAACCCCACGCTTCTATGCATAAAACGTTCTGTAAGCTTGCACCGTACTCAGAATTCAGCGAAACAAGATGTAGGCCTATTCCAGAATTTCACGCATTATATAAGCTTACAAATGCACGAATAAAGATATAAATGCGCAGCCTTTACGTTCTGAAGCACAATAATATAAAATGATCTAGTTTTATTGCTGATTGTGCAATTAACATTTACAGTCGATAGCCTACTTAACAAAACTAAAAGGAAACAGGCAGATACAATGTACGCGCATAGGCGAAACATAGGCCTTTAAGGCAGAGTGAGAATTGCCAAGGAGTTGGGCGGGGTTTCAACCCGTCTTTCTTAGAACCCCACAGCAAAATAACGCTGCTTTACACACATAATTTCCTTGTATATCATATAGTGTAACCCCCAGTTATTTTTTAATAATTCTCACACTGCTTCTAAGCTTCTATCCAGAAATTCTACGGAACGCTGGCCTTGGAAAAATGAGTAGACCTTTGGGACTGCAAGTGAGACAGAGGCGTGAGGAGGACAACGACGACGAGGCGTATATGAGGCAGACGATACAACGACGACGACGACGATGATGATAATGATGATCGAGCAGGATGAGGATGATGAGTTAAAAGAAACATCCGGAAAAACGGCGTCAGTGTCAGGCATAGGCCTATTATTGCTACAGTTTGTTTATTATCGTGGGGCGCAGTGGTGTAGTGGTGGCGTCGTTGCCTTGGAGCCGGAAGATTCGAGGTTCGAATCCACATCGACGCGTGGGAACCTTGGGCAAGTCCTTCATTCCCAATTGCTCAGCGCTTCGGCGTGAAACTCCCAGCAATGAATGTTTCAAGTGGTCTTCAAAAGTAATGGAGAAACCATAACCCATTTGCTATCAGAATCACCGTGGTGTTTTTGCATAATAAGCTCGATGACGTATTATTTATTGCGTCATGATGTATGTTTGTTTTCACTGTAATACGACCAACAGTGACGGCGAGAGTGCATTGAGAGTAGCGTGGAGGCATTGCAGGGAATAACAACTCCTATATGCCGATGCCGAATACGAAAACTTCTTCATCTGAAACAGAAGACAAGTAGGTGTTCCAATATCGTTAATTGCTCTGAAACTACTTTTCCGATATTCTATACTGAAGTAGTAAAAACTCCAATATACATCATGAAACCCGAAGAAAAAGCAGAAGAAGAAAAGTGCAAGGATAAGAAAAGGCCCAGGGAAAAAGGGAAGGAAAAAGAAAAGAGCAGGAACAAGGGGAAGAACACAGACAAGGATCTGAAAGATAGAATAGTTTCGTTTTTTTCGTTCAAGGTTAAAGCAAGGGATTCATCACCAGCGAAATCTGCCAAGCAGTTGACTATTCCAGCCACCATTGACCCAAACTCACCTATCGAGTCCAGCAATGAACGCATGCCACCAAGGCGTGAAAGTCATCCTGAAGGGGATTCATACCCTGGGCATTCTCCAAGCTCTCCAAAGGCTTCCGGTACTTCGAGCCCGGCACATTCTTCTCCGAGCGCTGAGAAGAGCTCTTCAGAGTCGACGCCAAAACCTCCCAGTTCTAAACCATCGAAAGCGAGTGCGGTACATGCTTCTCCAAGCGCTGAGAAGAGCCCTTCAGAGTCGACGCCTAAACCTCCCAGTTCTAAACCATCGAAAGCGAGTGCGGTACATGCTTCTCCAAGCGCTGAGAAGAGCCCTTCAGAGTCGACGCCTAAACCTCCCAGTTCTAAACCATCGGAGGCGAGTGCGGTACATGCTTCTCCAAGCGCTGAGAAAAGCTCTGCGCAGCTGACGCCAAAACCTCCCAGTTCTAAACCTTCTGAAGTGAGTGCGGTACATGCTTCTCCAAGCGCTGAGAAATGCCCTGCGCAGCTGACTCCAAATTCTTCCGATTCTAAACCTTCGGAAGTGAGTGCGGTACATGCTTCGCCAAGCGCTGAGAAATGCCCTGAGCAGCTGACTCCAAATTCTTCCGATTCTAAACCTTCGGAAGTGAGTGCGGTACATGCTTCGCCAAGCGCTGAGAAATGCCCTGAGCAGCTGACTCCAAATTCTTCCGATTCTAAACCCTCGGAAGCGAGCCCAAGACAGACTTCTGCTAGCGCTGACAACATTCCTCCAAAACCTACTCCAAGCGCTGATTCTGGACTATCATCTTCTGGTTCTAACCAGGATCAGGCTGTCGAACAAGCAGCGCATGAAAGTGGCTCAACCACTACTCAACCAGCCCAGCCCAGTGACAGTCCTGTAGCGAATACAATAACAACTACACCAACACCACCACCGACATCACCACCAGAAGCACCAGCTCAGCCCAGTGACAGTCCTGAAACGCCTGCAATAACAATAACACCAGCACCACCACCGACATCACCACCAGAATCACCAGAGGAACCAGCAGCAAAGGCAGCTGCTGCCCCGGCGCCGAGCCATGCGGGTCGCGGAGGTCTGGTCGGATTCGACGAGTCCATCTCTAAGAAGCTGGCGATATGGACGAGCGATGGATGGATGAAGAGTTTCATGAAGATCTTTGTTCGTGGTACGTACGCTGTGTCTTGGCTTATTTGGATGCCAGTCCTTATTATCTCAACGCCACCAGCTTCTTCGCTTCGAGAACAGCTCGTCAACCTCTACCGCGGTAAGTACGGCAGCCCGCCTGTTCAATCTTCTGTTTGAAATATTTTCATCAAATCTGACCATGACGTGCAAATATGAATTGTCTTTAAGACTGCAACATTTCATTTCGAAATTCTTACTTCTGGAAAATTTTGGGCAAAACCCTTAGGGGTTACTTTTTATGGCCCACCCTCTAGTTATATGCATGCACAGAGCGCACATATACGTACAAAAATGGAAGCTGATGGGCGCACAGTGCATGATTGACTCTTTAGAGCAACATTGCTCCAGTTTTCGGTGATTGTTAGTAGGTGGCGTGAGAGGTTGGAGATGTGGTTAAAGAAGGAGAAATGTGAATCAAAGGCGACAGCAAGATTGTGGACAGAAGTACCAGAAGTAACAGTAATAGATGAAGAGTTAGTTGATAGGTGTATAATTGAATGGTCAGGGTGTTTCTCGTAAGTCTAATTACGAGTTCCGTGTTGTTCTGCAGGCATAATCTGGACTGGAATTATCGTTCTGATCCTACGTGTGATCTGCAAACGTCCCAAGCCGCCTAAATTGGACGGAAGCCTTCCATCTCCATACTCCGCTTATACTGACCTCTACAGCTTTCCGAGCAATAGCAATGCAATGACAATGCTTGCCTGTCGTTTCCTTACCGTCAACTACGGCGATGGGATAGTGACCTTGGTGGCCGCCATCCTGGTCATACTCGTCGCTCTTGCGGCTCTCACTCTCGGCAGACACTACCTGTTCGACGTGATCGTCGGTTGGATCATCGGTATCGTCATCTTCTGCGTTTCAAAGCATTTGTGGATCCCGATGTACAAGTGCGATCAACACGTCAAACGCATCCTTGACGCACTACATATCTAAGACGATAACACGTGAAGAATAGCTCGTTATCTGCTTCCTTCAAAGACTAACATGACGCTGTGTGACAGCTTCGTACAGCTGTAAATTTAATAAAGACTTCAACATAAATTGGGGTTCACATAGACTTGGGTAAAAACATGATGTAATTATTATTTTAGGCAGCAGCAAATAAATATTCAATGCTGTGGTATATCTTAATTGCATGGAAGATAATAATCTATTATAGAAGGTCATTAGAGTCAGATGAGGATTCGGGTTGTTACGAATAATTACTCATGATTGTAGTAATCTACTTTAGTTAATTGTCAACTTCATCTTTTTCTTTAACTTCAACATCTTCAGCTTTCTCTGCCCTCACTTCGACATCATCATCGTTATCGTCATCTTCATCTTCATCATCTTCGTCATCGTCATCTTCATCTTCATCATCTTCATCTTCATCATCTTCATCATCATCAACAACAGCAACAACACCATCAGCATCATCATTTTCATCATCTTCAACATCATTGTCATCATCAGCATCATCAACATCAGCATCAGCATCAGCATCATCATCATCGTCACCGTTAGCAACAAGATCATCATTTTCATCATCATATTAAGCGTATAGCCGAGTCCATCAGTGGTCGAGAACTAGCCTATCAATGCGGCAACACGTGTGGGCCGATGTGACATATGAGAGGTCATTGTAGTTATAGGCCGCCACAGGAACCGGTTTGACATCATTAAGTTGCATCCCTGCCAGCGGAGGACCTTCGTTCATGCAGGGACATCTGTTGCTGCTGCTGCTGCTGCTGCTGCGCATGAGGACAGTGCATGCTAGACACGGTAGTCCAGAGACTCCAGACTGCAGACTAACCTTGTTTCTGCCATGTTAGATCCAAATACTTTTAAAATAGTAACAACCCCAACTGCTGCTCCTAAGAGAACAACAACATCTACTATACAGTCTACTACTACTGCTACTACTACAACTACAACAATTAACAGCACCTACTACTACCACTACCACAACAACAGCAACATCTACTACTACATCTACGACTACTACATCTACTACTTCGGTACTACTACTACTACTACTACTACTACTACTACTACTACTACTACTACTACTACTACTACTACTACTACTACTACTACTACTACCACTACTACTATGCAGTTTTAAAATAATAATAATAACAACAATAACTTGTTCCAATATGGCCATTTAAAAACCAACAAGAAATAGCTCCTTTAGAAATTTTAATTCGGCCACTAGCTGAAACCGGTTACGGTTTCATCAGATTCTATTCCCCCCATCACCATTCTATTCAAAATCTTTTCACTTTTCGCTCTGTAAATTTCTTCCTCTACCTTTGTAAATATCGTTCACTCACATGATTATTATTATCTCTTTTTGTAGTTAGGTTATATTACGTATGAATTGTTTTGCTTTGCGGCCGTCTATCTACTTGGTTACTTATCGTCGGAACGATCGCATTTAAAATGTAATATAGTAGCCTAGGATATGCGCATGCGCGATAACCTAGAAATCTATAACCACGGCTTTAGTTGGATAAATAGATAATCCAACTCCAAGGTCTGCGCTTGCTCGTGACTACCATACAAGAGTCAGACTTATTCGAAGAATAACAATGTCCATGAACAGCGTTTACACCTAGCGTAAAATACACTAGCCCATGACTGCCGCCTCTGCCCTTAACCTGCGAGAATTCGACGAAACGCTGCTCTTCGAGATGAAATTACAACTAATAGTCTCCAAATCTATATTAATAAAGAGAAGATTCTGTCTGTCTGTCTGTCTGTCTGTCTGTCTGTCTGTCTGTCTGTCTGTCTGTCTGTCTGTCTGTGTGTGTGTTTGACCGGAATGCATTTCAACAGTTTTTGACCTTTTCACTCCAAACCTTCACTAATGTGTAGGTCTCGGCATGAGACGCAAAGTCGAGGGGTTGGCGATTCTCCACCACCATGGGGGTCAGGGTGAGGGGTGAAACCCCCAAATTTTTTTCACACAAACGCAGCTATTTTTTTCAAACTTTGTACCCAGACAGAGGACCATCAGAACCACACGGTAAAGGGGTTGGCTAATCTCTACCACCATGGGGGCCAGGGTCGGGGCAAAAACCCTACGTTTATTAAACACCTTTTAAAACGCTTGCATGGCCATTATATAAACGCAGCTGATGTGAGTGATGTTCCAATCCGCTTTGCTGTAAAGTCCTACTATAATTGGCCTACCGATGGAGGTCGTAGTTAGTGGGGTTGGGGTGGGGAGGGGTTTCGTGGGGGGATGGGGTGGAAATTTTTTTCCCAGAAAACCCTAATTTCACGGGTGGCGTACCGGTGGAGAGGTCAGAGTGTGGTGGGGTGTTGTCGGGTGGGTGAGTTTGGGGTGTGTTGGTGGAGGGTGTGGGGTGGGGTGGGAGCTGGCTTGGGCTGGGGGTTTGGGTGGTGGGGTGGAGGGTAGGGGTGAGTGTAGGATGGGTGGAGGTGGTAGGTGGAGGGCGGAAGGGGTGGGATGGGGCGGGTGAACGAGGTGGGGTGGACGGGGTGGGGTGGGGTTCGGGGGTGGAGGTGGGAATGTGGTGAGAGTGTGGGGTGGAGGTGGGGTGGAGGAGTGGAGGTGGGGTGAAGGTGGGGTGTGGTGAGGGTGGGGGTGGGGTGAGGTGGAGGGGTGGAGGTGTGAAGCGGGGCGGGTGGAGGGGTGGGTGGGGTGGGGTGGGGGCTTTGGGGTGGAGGTGGGGGTGTGGTGAGGATGGGGTGGAGGTGGCGTGGAGGGGTGAAGCGGGGGCGGATGGAAGGGGTGGGGTGTACGGGGTGGGGTGGAGGTGGGGTGGAGGTGTGGTGTGGGTGGGTGAAAAGGGTGGCATGGGGCGGGTGAACGGGGTGTGGTGAGGGTGGGGAGTGGGGTGAGGTGGAGGGGTGGAGGTGTGAAGCGGGGCGGGTGCAGGGTGTGGGTGGGGTGGGGTGCTTTGGGGTGGAGGTGGGGGTGTGGTGAGGATGGGGTGGAGGTGGCGTGGAGGGGTGAAGCGGGGCGGATGGAAGGGGGTGGGGTGTACGAGGTGGGGTGGAGGTGGGGTGGAGGTGTGGTGTGGGTGGGTGAAATGAGTGGCATGGGGCGGGTGAACGGGGTGTGGTGAGGGTGGGGGTGGATGAGGTGGAGGGGTGGAGGTGTGAAGCGGGGGTGGGTGGAGGTGTGGGTGTACGGGGTGGGGTGAGGGTTTTTGGGGTGGAGGTGGGGGTGTGGTGAGGATGGGGTGGAGGGGTGAAGCGGGAACGGATAGAAGGGGTGGTGTACGGGGTTGGGTGGAGGTGGGGTGTGGTTTGGTTGTGGCCTGAGCGGGTCTAATCCTAAATTTCCCGGGCAACGCCGGGTACCCCAGCTAGTAATATTATATTCCACTCGAGTCATACCCATGCAGCCATGCACCACGTCTCTGGGACTCTGTCACTCTGGAACGATCTTCCAACCCGAATTTCACAATTGTTTGCTTCCTCCACCATCTTAGTCATCATCTCCTTCCTCAGGCTTCCCCTGATAATCTGCCCCGGTTTCCCTAAAATTCCCATGTTGTTGCCGCGTCGATTCGTATACACAATGGTTAAACAACAACCCCCTATAATAGTCCGCATGTCGATTCTTCGTTTTTTAGGCTTGACTTTTTGGCTTCAGTTTGAATTAAGACCAGACGAGACAGATGAGGGTGGATCGGTGTAGCAGACGAAACAACGGCGGAATCTTGTGGGTGAACCAGATGAAACAGGCAGACAAGCGCATATGAGAATTAAGCATGCTGTCCAAAATGCAGAATGCGTGCCAAGCAGAAATTAGCAGAGGCAGGCTATGGGGTCGGCGAAACCGAGGCGTGAGGAGTAGCTATAGGTTACGATAACTACGACGACGGCGTAGGCTATACGAAGCCGACGACGAAGATGAGGGAAGATAACGAGGAGGATAGGCAAAACAAAACATCCAGGAGGGGAAACCGTTTGCAGTATTATTAAAATTAGCCTATTATTGTGATATTCGTTATTATTATATTCGGCATTATTATTATTATTCGTGTTATTGTCATTAATATTGTTGTTGGTGGTGTTGCTGTTATCATTAATATAGGCCCTAAGCTTAAATATAGCCATTACTGTTTTTTTAAATTGTTTTAATCGTTTTACGCATGTTCTATAAAAATATTGGTGATAACTATAATTAGCTGCGCATCACATGCACGATGACGTATTATTTATTGCGTCATAATGATTGTTTGCTGTTCACTGTAATACGATCAACAGTGACGGCGAGGGGTGCATTGGGAACAGGGATTGCAGGGAACAACATCTCCTATGCCGATGCCGAAAACGAAAACCTCTACATCTGAAACAGAAAACGAGTAGGTGTACCAAAATCGTTCCATGCATTGGAACTACATTGTTCTACTGAAGCAGTAAAAACTCCAAAAGGCATCATGAAACCCGAAGAGAAAAGCGGAAAAGATAAGGGCAAAAGAGACTCCTCCAAGGGGAAGGAAAAAGATAAGGGCAAAGACAAGGATAAGAAAGATAAAGACAAAGGCAAAGGCAAAGGAAAGGAACCTCCATCACCGAAACCTGGATCATCACCACCGAAACCTGCCGCTGCTGCTTCTCCGCCAAGCTCACCCAAGCCTGCCGGTCAACCTCCAAGCTCACCAAAGCCTCCTGGTCCGAGTCCGGCTTCTCCAGGCGCTGCGCAGTCGACGCCAAAGCCTCCCGGTTCTACATCTCCGGGTGGGACCCCGGCACAAGCTTCTCCGGGCGCTTCAGCGTCGGCACCAAAGCCTCCCGGTGCGAGCCCAGCGCAAGCTTCTCCGGGCGCTACACAGTCGGCGCCAAAACCTCCAGATTCTAAACCTTCGGATGCGAGCACAGGACAGCCTTCTTCGAGCGCTGGTTCTGCACCAACACCCGCGTCTGCAAGCGATTCAACTACTACTCAACCATCTGCTAAGCCCAGTGACAGCACAGCACCGCCTTCTGCAACACCATCAACAACATCAGCACCACCAGCCCCACCACCACCGAGAGCACCAGCAGCACCGGCAAAAGCACCAGCAGCCAAGGCAGCTGCTGCCCCGGCGCCGAGCCATGCGGGTCGCGGAGGTCTGGTTGGATTCGACGAGTCCATCTCTAAGAAGCTGGCGATATGGACGAGCGATGGTTGGATGAAGAGTTTCATGAAGATCTTCGTTCGTGGTACGTACGCTGTGTCTTGGCTTATTTGGATGCCAGTCCTTATTCTCTCAACGCCACCAGCTTCTTCGCTTCGAGAACAGCTCGTCAACCTCTACCGCGGTAAGTACGATATTTCAAACTCATCGACTCTAAATGTTACCGTGCACATTATTTTATATATCATCCTCTGATAATGTAGTGTAATTATACTCAGTCCGGCCAGTAGCCCATATCACAATTCTAGATACTATTACAGTTCTGCTGAGGTCACATCTGGTATGTTTGGTTCCAAGCAGCATTGCTCCAGACTTCCGTGATTTGTAGTAGGCGGTGTGAGATGTTAGTGATGTGTTAGAGAAGAGGAGATGTGAATCAAATGCAACAGCAAGTTTGCGGACAGAAGTATCAGAAGTAACAGTAAGAGATGAAGAGTTAGTTGATAATTATGTGTATAATTGAATGGTCAGGGAGTTTCTCGTAAGTCTAATTACGAGTTCCGTGTTGTTCTGCAGGCATAATCTGGACGAGCATTATCGTTCTGATCCTACGTGTGGTCTGCAAACGTCCCAAGCCGCCTAAACTGGACGGAAGCCCTCCATCTCCATACTCCGCTTATACTGACCTCTACAGCTTTCCGAGCAATAGCAATGCAATGACAATGCTTGCCTGTCGTTTCCTTACCGTCAACTACGGCGATGGGATAGTGACCTTGGTGGCCGCCATCCTCGTCATACTCGTCGCTCTTGCGGCTCTCACTCTCGGCAGACACTACCTGTTCGACGTAATCGTCGGTTGGATCATCGGTATCGTCATCTTCTGCGTTTCAAAGCGTATGTGGATCCCGATGGACAAGTGCGACCAACACGTCAAACGCATCCTTGACGCACTACGTATCTAACTATAACACGTGAAGAACAGCTCGTTATCTGCTTCCTTCAAAGGCTAACATGACGTTGTGTGACAGCTTCATACAGCTGTAAATTTAGTAAAGATCGACTTTCAACATAAATTCTAATTCAGAAATAAAAACATAATGTAATATGCTAGGCAGCAACAAGTAAATAAGAGCTTATTCAATGTTGTGATTATATGTTAATTGCATGGCAGATAATTTTCGTTGTCTATAAATTATAAAGTCAGAAAACGATTTCCATTGTTACGAATAATTATATATACACGCTCATGATTGTAGTATTCCGCTGTAATGTCGTCTTCATATTCATCATCAACACCTTCAACATCCTATAGAGCCTCATACGGATCTATCAACGAGGTCATTCTACATAGAAGAGTCTACAGTGACAAAGACTCGGTGGTGGGCCATATAGGCGCCGCGTACGGTAGTCCTTGCCCGAAGAACTAACCTATAATAGGCTAGGCCTAATGAAATCAAGTCGATCAGCAAACCGGAGAGGGGAATACATTGCATGGGCCGTCACATCATAAATTCCTCCCGCTTTGTAGCCTATTAATCCAGAAAAGATTATATATTTCAATTAACACATTTAAACCTCTTGTGGCTTTGTAGCTTTTAATTCCACAGCTAGAGCAGGACGTTTTCATGTAGGCCATGGTGTAAGCCTAGGCCCTATCCACGATTAGGGCAATAATAACCTATCATCCTACGTGCGATGCTTGCTGACCCTAAGATTTGACCCTAAGATTTGTGACACAGCGAATAAAAATTGTACCGTAATAATAATATTCTTGAACTTTATTCACATTCAATCTGATAAACCGCAGAATGATTACAGGTATAGGCCTACCCTACAGGTTATACGAAATACGGCCCACTATAGCACGACGAGCAGGTCGGCTTTAGGCCTACAGTAGTGGGTTCGGCTTAGCTTAACACTAATGGCCTAAGTGCTGGATCACTCCTGGTTCGGCCAAGCCAGAAGGGGGGCTATTTTATTTTCGGCAGAACCCGAGTCAAGCAACACAACAGCAAAGCGCCAATGGCAGCTAACAGAAATTCAAATAAATTTTTGTCCTGTGTGAGACTTGAACACGGGTCGCGGGGATGACTCTCAGTTTATCGACCAGCGCTCTCTCAACTGAGCTACGGACCCACCCCTTGTGGGAAGGGAATTCCTTCACGTTCCTTCCCCAGGTTTTAAAGTGGAGAGGTAATTCCCTCCGTTCCCTTCCAGGATTTACGGTCCTCTAAGCTTATATAATATGCATGGGTCAGCCGCAAACTGATCACAATAGGCTCATAGGCTATAATAGCCTAATTATTATAGGCTACGGAGGTTAGGCTAATGTGCGTCTGATTCCAAACTCCGCATGGTTGGCCATTGATGCACTTTGCCAGTGCCAGTCCCAAGCTGGATAAAGGAGGAAGGCGACACTAAAGTGATCTGACACCACAGTATAAATACTCATTTATACGGTCACACGGTGTAAATAACTTATTTATACTGTCGTGACACCACAGTATAGATAACACCATGGTTTATTATAAGCGTGAAGCTTCTGCGGCGGAACCTTCCGCCAGATAATGCCTTCCGAAACTGCTTATACGGCGGAAAGCCGCCAGGCTTTCTATTTACACCAATCCACAAAAGTTTCTAATGGCTAAACAAACCCTAAAACTAACCCTAACCGACCCTCACGACGCCTAACCTGAACCTAACCAACACTCACGAAAAAATTGGTTGCTTACTCTGATTCTACACGTCTCCAAGTAGCCTTCCGCCGTATAAGCAGTTTCGGAAGGCATTATCTGGCGGAAGGTTCCGCCGCAGAAGATTTATCCTTATTGCGTTATAATCTGTGTTACACTGAGCCTCAATTTCGGAACGCTCGACCTGCTCCGAGTTATTTTGATAGGCCTACATTTTACAAACGCGTCGACGTTAGTAAATAGGCTATTCCTCGGATTCAGTGATGCCACAGCTGTGTTTTTCCACATAGATCTATGTTTTTTTGCTTTCGTCTGTGTTTCTGGGTTTTTTTTGGGAAAATCTGTGTTTTTTTCCGTTTTCGTCTGGATTTCTGTGTTTTTTTGGGAAAATCTGTGTTTTTTTCCCGTTTTCGTCTGGGTTTCTGGTTTTTTTTGGGAAAAATCTGTGTTTTTTTTCGGTTTTCGTCTGGGTTTCTGGGGTTTTTTTTGACTTTTCGGACCGGATGACTAAAAAAAAAAAAAAAAAAAAAAAAAAAAAAGGTCATCAACTTTTTTGTCGGCGAAAATAGAAATTTTTTTGACTTTTCGGACCGGATGACTAAAAAAAAAAAAAAAAAAAAAAAAAAAAA
Organism: Lumbricus rubellus; assembly: GCA_945859605.1. Lineage (NCBI taxonomy): Eukaryota > Metazoa > Annelida > Clitellata > Crassiclitellata > Lumbricidae > Lumbricus > Lumbricus rubellus. Next base: position 18,423,301 of record OX243814.1, read on the forward strand.
AAGGTCATCAACTTTTTTGCCGGCGAAAATATAAAATTTTCTTTACTTTTCGGCCGGGCGACGTCTGTGTTTTTCTGTGTTTTTTTTTATAGGAAATCTATGTTTTTTTTTGAAACCTCAGTGGCAACACTGCTCGGATTGAGCATTGGTTTTGATTATTTTAATTGTGGTTTTGTATCTTATTAACTTTACATCAAACTTTCGCACGCTTTACAGACCGTGGGTAATACTACTGTCTAAGTGTGCTTTTATAGAAAGTTTGGTTTATAGATGCTTCGAGTTGTAATTGAGAAGCTTGAAGTTGGTGTCCTTATCCGACCTGCACGTTCGAGGCACGTTTGAGGCGGGAATACAAAGTTTCTATACAAAACAATGCTATGAAAAGATTATTGTGTCATGTGTTTCATTTCACTCTGAATAGCGCTTTTTTATAAAGTGCTTTCAGGAAATGAGATTTGTGTGTATTTTCAATTTTTCAGCGTTTTCGGTGATTCGGGTTAAGCCAGATGCTTAGTATCACCCTCTACCGGAAAATTTAGTGGGGCATTTCTCAAGATTGTTTTATAGAATATAGAAGATGACGTCCTTGTAAGCTAATGTTCTTGATGAGTGCTATTTTATATCATTTTATGTTGTAGAAGCTGTAGTAGCATCAGGTTTTTATTAAAATTGGTGACACCCTTCAGGCCACAGGTCCTCACGTGCTAGGCCAAGTGTCTTGATATTATATCTTTTATTGCTTACGTGTATTAAAAGTGACATTTTCCAGTGTAGAACACCTTTGAAGTTGATACTTTGTACACCACTGCTAACGTTTGCCTGTTATACAGTTTGGGGTGCTGTGTGGGGATATTATTTAGCAGAAACCAGCATCTTTGCATCCATTTTGGGCTTTCTTAAGATGATGTTCTAAAAATTTATAATTAAAATGGCACAATTACGTGTATTTGATTTTAATAATTTCTCAGATTGGTTCATTTTTACAATTACTATTGAGAGTTTAAGACGGAGGTTAAAACATTGGTTTCGTGGTGTTTGCATGGAGATCTTAGACTGTAACTTGCTGTTGTAGTGAAATTCGTTGATCATGGATGAGCTGAAGGTGGGATGTAGACTGAAGATATTTGCAGACGAGGGAGTCTACGAGGGTAACGTGTATGCTGTGGATTTGAAGGGAACAGGAAAGGACGATCGAGTAACGCTGCATAAAGGTAATTCTGTAGCTGTATTATTTGCATGATTGTAGACCCCTCCCACTTGACTGTGTCAGTATTCATTCATGGTGTCCCATTAATTACATGTTGTGTTTTTTAATGAGCTCTTTAAGCTTAGCAAGAGTAAATTTTGCAGACTTGTTTTGTATTCTCTACTGTAAATTACTGTTGCTAACCTTAAAATGCTCATTAAAAAGCACAAAATATAATTAATTAAGAGTAAATTTTGCAGATTTGTTCTCTATTCTCTACTGTAAATTACTGTTTTGTCTTTAGTCTGATATTATTACACATGTATGACTGTAATACAAGTGTGATAGACAGTGTCATATAGGTTCTTTTGGAGTCTTGTACATTTTGCACATAGCACAAGCTTCATGTGAGTTTAGCTGAAACTGACGATTTTACAATTATTAAGTACAGGTAACTAATCAAAATGTAAACACTAGTTATGTGCGTGAATGGTACAATGTGCACATCATTGTATTGTATGGTATTGATGGATTTTTGCAGTGCCTCCCAGTAAATCTAAAGAGAGGCACTCCAAGTGCAGAAGAGATCTCTGCAAAAAGGATGAGTCTTAAAATGATGGACAGTGACAACAATAGCAATTTTGAGTGAGCAATAGAGTGAAGCTCATTCCAAAGCAAAGGACCAACAGAAGCATAAGCACAATGTAACATCATTGCTTACAGCTATATTCCAGAGATTTCACTGAATATCCCGAGTTGCTGAGATTGATAACCATTTCTAATGATTATGACGGAAGCTCTGGATTTAAATGGAATTTGTTTTCGAAAAAGTTCGTGATGTGATTTGTTCTTGTGCTGAGCAGTTCATACGACTTGGCTTCTGTGCTATTTACCGCATGTGCTTTTGTTCTTTTAGCAATTTGCCTGGACAGCAAGAAATCACTGCCGCCTCTGATACATTTTTACACTGCGGACATAAAGAAGTGTATGTATTTTAGAAGTGTATTCAGTTCATTGTTCGTTGTAACTTGTCTGAAGATGTGTTCAACGACTTCCATAAAAAAGATGATGTGAATCAGTATTTTTGCATGTAAACACTGATCTGTCAAATGCACTGGTGAAATGAAAATGAATGTGTGCTCAGCCTTTAATATCAATACTTATTCCTCTTTTATGATGATGTTCCTATGTGCCGCAGGTTTTTTTTATCAATTTTTTAATTCGTGTTTTTAGAATTTAGTATTGACCTTTTACTGACCAAAGCATAGTAAACGGGAAATCCTATGCTCTCGGTCGGTTAAGGGTTAAGGAATTAATGTTAAGTGCACTGATGGAGCTGCAAAACCTGTTGGGTAGAGTTCTGAGATGCAAGTTGTCATTTGAAATACCACGGGAGCAACAGGTTTCTTGTGAATGATTGTTATGGTTCTGAGCTATGTTTCAGAATTAGATCTAGTTTCGCTCTGCCTCTATGCCGATCCTAAAGAGCTGCGACTCAGTGCGAATGCTATGTGCATGAGTAATAGTACCCGATAAGTGAAGGACTTTTACAAGCGCTCTAACCTTGAGCGAGCGTGCTGACCTCTGTGTCGCATTAGAGAGTTGACTTGCCTCGATTTCAAGGCTAAAGCCAAGTTACAGTCATTAAAGGACTTACAACAGAACTTAGGAGGTGTCCTGTTGGTTTACTGAGACTATGTTTGTGCTTCAACCTTTAAAATTTTCATGTGTTAGAAGTTTGGACAAATTAATGTACATACACAAATACTCTGTTTAACAACATTTTAAACTTTATTTCCATTGTGTTGACTGTTTAGTTGAAATTGTCAGTGGTCCAAAGACAACAGCATCAGTGGAATGCATGTAAGTCATTTGTTGCATCGACATACGTTACACTCATGACATTACTTTCAGAACTGTGCGTATATTGAAATTACAAGTAACTTGATTTGATGTTCAGAAGTGGAATTACATTTTGGATGTGTAAATTGTGTGTATATACCAATTTTTGCTTCAGGGATGGCCTAGGGGAAATCTCTTCTTCCATGATATGTAGTGTTAGTATATAATTTAGTGAATCGTCAAAGTCAGTGTCAGCCTGTTGCGAAAGATATAATTATGACTGTTTTGATGTCTGTGGTGCAAGTATTGGATGCTGCAAGAGTGGACCAGTTGGTCTATGAAGCAGCGATACAAAAACCATTGAATTCTACGAGATCGATCTTCGAAGACTATAACAGAAACATCTCTTGAAATGGGTCAGTATGATGCAGGATAGCAAAGACGTTAACTGCAGACGAATTTTCAATTTTTTAAGTAATACTTAAGTCCATGGAATGAAATGAATGAATGAAACTTGTTGTGCATGAATGCTTATTTTCATTTAGAGGGCCGAAGCTGATGAGTGGCTGTTTCAAGGCAATGCCGGCTCATTTGAAGAAGCTGCAAAACATCGATCATGAGAAACTGTCTTTTTCGTGGCAACTGGGAACTAATGAAAAGCAGAAGCCTGCGGCAGGTCTGTGCCGTTGTTTTCAATCAATCAATCAGAATTTATATAGCGCCTTTCCATGGTACCTACTCAGAGGCTATCGTTTGGATTTCACTTTTCATTCATTCATTTATTCATTCTATGGAGTTTTATAATGCTCTTTGAAGAAAGCTACTCTGCAGCACTCCCAGCTGCCCAGCCGCAGAAAAAGGACTTGAGATTTATGCAACAGGGTTTGATTGGTCAGGATGTAATAAACGCAGCTTTGAAGGGAGGTCATTCCAGATGGGTGGCCCTACAACCGAGAAAGCTCGGTGTGTAACTGACTGTGCCTTTCAAAGATCTGACAGAGTCAAGCTGAAAGCAATAAAGGCAATCTGTGAAGACTAGGGAACAACCTGAGGGTGTTGTATGGCATTTATCCTTTTCCTAGTATTTTATTGCACCATATAGTTTATGTTGGGTTAATGTTTAGGCTGTAATATTTTTCTTGTATTGTTGTTTAAATATGTTGCAGAACATGCCAATGGTTCTAAAGACACGAAAGACAGTGAAGCTGAATATACAATCATTGATCAACTCGACCAGAACTTCCATTCCACAGTGAGCTTCATTTAATTGTTACCTTACAATGGAATTTAGTTTAGAAAGTTACACAGGTTTTGATTGAAATGCTGACTTCTGTGTAACGTGTGATCACTCTTGCACTATTAGATTGTTAGAATGATGATTGGTTTACAATATGCGTTGAAAGCATCCTGGAAGTAAGTGGCTTGCTACTGATGATAATATAGAAATTATCTTCATTACATTACATTGCATTACTTATTGCTGGTATTGGTTTGCTGTCATTTTTGCATCGGCTGATTGTGATGAAACTGAAATAACATATTCTATGAATTTATTTTGCAGATTGCTAATCTGAGCACTCAGACCGTGATTGGCCTTGCTGTTCAAGGAATCTGCATAAGTCGCAAGGGTCAACTCTGCTGGTTACAGGTTAGCTTCAACTTTGACTGTAAACCTTTCCAGAGATGAACTTAAATCTTTCTGTAGACGATCTTCAGATTCTTGCAATAACAAACACTCAGGGCTAAGGCTAAACTTTACCTTGCTGATAGAGTAGTGTGGTTCACAGATACATGGTAAAAATAGAGTTCAAGCTAGAAACCAAGACATTTTGTTAGACCTATCAATAGTATCAGTGAGACAAAAATTTCAGCTTCCAACTCAAACCGGAAGTCGGTGCTCATGGACTGTGCTGAAAGGTATTTTTTGTGTTGTAGATTGCTACAAAGAAGCATGTGTTGTTGTTTGACATGCTTTCTCTTGGACAAGAGGCTTTTGATCTTGGTCTTCGGGACATTTTGGAATCTCCTGTGATTCAGAAGGTGAATCATCAGCATATATTTCTCAGTAGAAATTTTTTTTCTGTTTAAAGATATGTAAAAAAAATCTATTTTGCAGTTTGAATATGGCAGAGCTCTGTGGTCTTCACTGTCTTTAACTAGTTTTAGTCGATACACTTAACCCTTTACCCGTTCATTTTTAAATGTTAAGCCCGTTTTCAGCGGATATTTTTGGGTCACACTGGTATAAGAATAACATGAATATGTTTAAAACAATATATATTTGTTTTTAACATAGTGAAAATTGTGCTTATAATTCCTTTCCAGCATCAGTTGCAGCAACCATAAAATGAAGCTGCTAGCCTGTCATACTGCCTCTTGGAGTCAGTTAAATAGGGACTCTTCTCTTTCTGCTTGCGTGTGACTGTTGTATGTTGTTTTTATGTTTACAGGTGGTTTACAACTGTTTGTTTGTTTTTATGTTTACAGATGGTTTACAACTGTTTGTTTGTTTTTATGTTTACAGGTGGTTTACAACTGTTTGTTTGTTTTTATGTTTACAGGTGGTTTACAACTTGTTTTATGTTTACAGGTGGTTTACAACTGTTTGTTTGTTTTTATGTTTACAGGTGGTTTACAACTGTTTGTTTGTTTTTGTGTTTACAGGTGGTTTACAACTGTTTGTTTGTTTTTGTGTTTACAGGTGGTTTACAACTGTTTGTTTGTTTTTGTGTTTACAGGTGGTTTACAACTGTTTGTTTGTTTTTATGTTTACAGATGGTTTACAACTGTTTGTTTGTTTTTATGTTTACAGGTGGTTTACAACTGTTTGTTTGTTTTTATGTTTACAGGTGGTTTACAACTTGTTTTATGTTTACAGGTGGTTTACAACTGTTTGTTTGTTTTTATGTTTACAGGTGGTTTACAACTGTTTGTTTGTTTTTGTGTTTACAGGTGGTTTACAACTGTTTGTTTGTTTTTGTGTTTACAGGTGGTTTACAACTGTTTGTTTGTTTTTGTGTTTACAGGTGGTTTACAACTGTTTGTTTGTTTTTGTGTTTACAGGTGGTTTACAACTGCCGATGTATGTCCGACATGTTTTGCCATCAGTACAACGTCTTATTAACAAATGTCTTTGACATTCAGGTTCGCCTATCACAATTTTTTTCACATGTTTGATCTCTTATTTTTGGGATGTGAATGCTGTATAAATATGTGGACATTGCAAACCATTGTATTTGAACAACATTTGAATGCAGACCAATGGAATACCATCTCGCCAACATTTATGTTGATCCTGTACACTGAATATGCTGGTTTGACATGCAAAAGTGTTCCTGTCTTTGTCATGTACATTCCTAAGCCCTGTAATGATACTGCAGTTGAATGTTCATACCTGTTGTCTTCCTACTTTTCTTCTGTAGCTCATTTGGATTATATGATTGTGTTAGACATAATTGAAACTGTTTTACTTTTGAACTGTGATATCTGTTAACACCAATCATGAAAAACGCAATTGGTCCACTCAGTGATTTATAAGCTACTTTTGATGCACAATTCAATCAGTCTACCTGCAACCTCTTTTTTGGCTGTATGAATATTTTTAGGTGGCGGAGGTAACCGTGTTTTCTGGGAGCAATGGAGGTTCCCTGCCGTGGTATGTTAATTCTCTTCCGATCTGTCTCATGGATAACCTCATGCTCAAGGAAGATCAGGTGTTCTTCCAGAGATTCCGGATGTGTAACAAGGAGGTATGGGAACATCAGAGTTTAACATTTTACTGGTGATTTTTACTAAATTGGTCGAGCCTATGAAAATTATTTTCCACTGGAAGAATAATGGTCATTACTTGATTACCTTTCTGGTAAAAGGTATATCGTCTTTTCGTTAAATTTCGACGATTTGTGCTTATAGAAAATATTTATTCATTATTGTCACTTTAAATTATACGGTAATTCACTTTGGCACTAGAGATGACAAAAACCTATCACCCTAGTTTTTAGTAGTCTTGGTTAGAACTGTAAGTAATTTCTAACTGTGTCACAAAGATAAATTTGTATCTATCACAACAGTTTTTTTAACTTCTTGGATCGAAATGTGATAAAAACACCCAACATCCAAAACATCATGATCGATTCCCTTTTGCAATCATTCACTTCACATTGCAAATGTTATCAACGCAAATTTCTGATCAGATTTGCTTGGAAAGAAACAATTTACATTGGAAATTTACACAAAAGTAGTGCATTTTAAGTGTGGAAATTTACACAAAGTAGTGCGTTTTAAGTGCATATGTTTCTGTTTCTTTTTTTATGCTCGATGTTAGAAAGACGAGTCAGTGTGGGCTCACAGACCAGCGACAGATGAAATGCTGGATGCTGCATGCAAGAACGTTAAATACCTTTGTGCTTTGCGCTGTGTAATGATGGAGAAATTGCTGAAAGATTTCATCGGCGCAACTGACGTCTACCTTGCTGCCTTCCGTGATGCTTCCGACAAGGATTTGGCTAACCTGGTTCGGTTTTCCAAGATATATATTTCTGAAGCTAACATACACTTAAAGTAGATATTGAAATTATATTTGCAGGTATTATACAAAACAACAACAACTACTGTATAATGTATATACTTGCCTGTAAAACATTTAATTTTTCCCCAGAGTTTTTCATGCTGAAAGCGCCTCTGAATATAGTCATTCTGCGAGAGGCGTTATATAAATGTATAAATGCAGTATAATACAGATGACTTAAATATAAATTGACATTGTTTTTGTGTATAAGTTTACTCATAAAATTTGACCTTGGATAAGGGACAACCCACTTGTTTTCATGTATACCTGGTAAATCGGGACAATTTGTTGCCGTTAAAAAACATAATTAACAGATTTTGGCAATCTGTTTACTTTTTCCATGTATTCTTAAAATAAACATATTTTGTGTAGGGCTGTAGCAAACATACGCTTTGTATTCGCTTTGCTAGAGAATTTTATTCTGAATTTGAGCAGTTAAAGAAAGTCAATGAGGGTGTTCAGTCATAAAAGTTGAAATATGAAAGAAACGAGGCAACCAATCAACGAGCAGTTGCATTAAGTACCGATTGGAGCCAGGTGGAGGGAGGTATGCTGTACTGATATAGACTGAAACTGAAGACACTGTTGCCACTTGAATGCATCATCTTATCATTTGCTTGTAGAGCAAAAGTGATGCTCTGCCGGCTGAACTTCACTACCTCGACTACAGAAGCTATCGGTCGCCAGCATTTCCAAGATCTCGGTTCATTGACAACTGTACTGCTTCAATGGACCCTGTTCTTCAGGTTTGCCATGACGGCATTTCACACAGCAGACGCAGATACTCGGCCAAGGAAATCGGTCAGTTGACTTTCGTTAATCAATTCAGACATTCTTGTCATATTAATATGATAATAATATTTGTTTATTGATTCAGACTGACAAGTACATAGTTAAATTAAGATTACGTGATGTTTTAGTAACACATGATTAGAAGTTTAGCAGACGTTGAATTTAACTGTGGCAGAAGTACTCTGTATTAATCAAGTGAAACTTGAATATGAACATATGAATAGAAATTGCGTACTTTAGATGACTGTTAGGTTGCATACAGACCGGGAAAATGCCACCACAGGCAGTACTACGCAGATGAAATGGTCGACAACGTGAGACACTGTCATGTTACAGTCACCCTGTAGCGTAGAACCCACGTACTTCTGATCTTCGTGCCAACTTGTTAACATTCAACCATCTCGCAATTCTCCCCCACCCCATAATGTGCCTCATCAGAATTTTATGTTCATATTTATGGTTTCGATTGATTGATGCTCTCAACCACCTTCAACTCTTGATGGCATATGCTGCTCTGTGCTCCTCCCGGGTCACTGTGTGCTGCGTGTACGCCATCCACACCTTCGTCCGCTGCAGAAGACGATTCTGAAACCGACGCCTGCGATCGGGCGTACCACTCGGTAGCATCAGACCTGCTCTCTGCCTCATCCGCGGTCTCCGAGTAGGCGACGTCCTGAACAAGAGGATGGCCGACTCTCCACACAGGGTTCTTTATCCCACAGGCAGAGCGGCCTTGCCGGGTGCCACCCTTCGCGACGACAGTCTCCGTCTTCTTGCCCGACTTGTCGCTTCCGTTTTTCATTACGCTGCACCGGGCAGCCATCGAACCCTCACCACCGACGGGGAATACTGCAGATTCCCTTATCCCCGCCGACCACATCGCCCGAAACCACGGCCATTCCATCGGGTTTAACCCGAGGCCACGGCCCGTTGCCTTTCCCATCTCGCCTTCAATACTCGCACGGAGTGACGACCTACGCTGCGGACACACCAGCGGCAGAGTCGACCCACCGGCACGATATGAATCGAGACCAACAGCGGCCGAAACTCCGTCACCGTCCGCCCGAAAATGTAACACCAGAGACACAAGAGAAAACGCCCTGCGCAGAAGAGACGGCGATCGCCCCGGATGCTCGCCTCACCCGTTCAACTGTCTTTAACCAACCGTCCGACACCGAGACCAACAGACACGCGCGGATCTGGCAGAAGACCGCAGGAATCGACACTTTCACCGCCGGTGAACCACTTGGGACGACCGGGGCTAACTCAGCGACTTCACTTAGCACTCGTTCAACGGCGTTCAAAGACTCAGACACCCGATATCAAACGCGGTCCAGAAACACTTCACCGGCGAAGGCAAGCGCGGCGTGACCGATGCCTTTTGGTCACTGTTGCCTCGCTAGATTCAGGAAAAAATTAAAAGACCGGGAGGCCTTGGGGAACAGGTAACGGAAAACCCGCATCTATGAAGAGACTGATTAAATTTCTCTTGCGTCAAGCGCATGCTGACGATGAGGCCTTTACAAGACGTCTCCAAGTTGCTCTGTCTCTGGTCTTATCCACCGCTCTTCGTATGTCCAAGCCCTTCATTTCTAGGTCCTCCATCACGTTCTTCATCCATGTCTTTTTTGGTCTTCCTCTGCTTCTTTCTCCCTCTGTTTGTCCATATAGCACTGTCGCTGGCAATCGTTTCTCCTCCATCCGTGTTACATGTCCGAACCAAGTCAGCCTTCTCTTCCTGATTTTGTCGATTACTGTTTCTTTTTGTCCGGTTTCTTCATGAGTTATTTCGTTGCGTATTCTTTCTATCCTTGATCTGCACAGTATTCCTCTCAGCCAGCTCATCTCTGCTACCAGTAGTCTTCTTTCATCTTCTTTTCTCAGGCACCAACATTCTGAGCTATATAGCAGCACTGGTATGACCAGAGATTGATACACCTTTACTGATTACTTGTAGGATTTTCTACCGGCACCTTTCGCCCTTACTCTCAACAGTTACTGACCTCAGTGGAAAGTCCCTTGCAAAACACTTGGTCTTAACTCAAGTTTATGCTACTCGCAAAGCCCACGGCTTGCCTGGACACTCGGTCCACAAACTACAATCTACACAAAGAGAGCAACAGAAATCAAACATGTGACGAAATACCCAAGAAACGAGATGACCCGATGAAACGAACGTAACCCTGCCGGCGGCGGTCTAATGTCCACCGACAGACAATTGATACTTCACCCAGGAACCCGTAACACCAAGTTACGTTCACAAACACACTGATCGGCCACACGGCAAGATCGTGAATACTCCTGGCGCGTTCTTCACAGAGGGGATCGAAACCCTGCCCTGCAGAATCCACGACACAGGCATACGTAACCCTGACTGTAAAAAGCAGTCACCGTAACCTTCACAGAATACTGCGATCGCCCGCTAGGCAGATCACGAATACCGTATTCTTCCCTGAGCCTTCACACCGCAGACGGAAGCTCAAACCCCGTGAGATCGATGACAAGGAACCTCCCTGACAGATCGTCACCGAAAGTCCTCACAACCAAAAGCTTTAGCTCCAGCTTTGAACCATGATCGCCCAAATTGTCTTCGAAATGGCCAATGCCAACACTGTAGGAGACAGACGAACACAACCGAAATCACTATGAACAAGTCACAGTACGTATAGAGTAGTCGATACTACTCTACGATATAAGCGCTGCACCGTGTGGCAGGCTTTATTCCACCCAAAACTGTAACCGGATTACGCGAAACCGAAATCCAAACAAAACCGGTTTCAGATACTGTCCTCTAGCCAAAAGGCTACCGAACGAGAGTCAGGGTTACTCCCGCCAGTTACCGGTACGTTATTTATCCTGTCTTATACCTCTTGTGGCATGTCCGCCACACTAATACACCACGTGTAACTACTTTAGTACTGGCAGTGAGAGAAAAGTAAACAAAATGGAAAGATAGTTTAAAATAAATACAGCGAAAATTTCACTGCAAAAGTTTAGAAGGTATAATGAATTCCACCACTGCTTGAGTGGTGCCAGTCAGAAGCTTGAATAAAAGTGAGGGTGACGCTATAATGATGGTCAGGACAACGTGTCGTTAACAGAACCTAGCCATAGCATTGTGTTCATCTAATTTTAGATGATTGGAATCATCTGAAGAGGACGAAGGTGAACCTGCAGAGAAGCAGGAGTGTTGGTGCTGTGCCCAGACAACCAATGGCATCCAGTGGAACAGCACCAAAATGATTCTCTTGAAAGTTCTGTCTCGTTTAGTTTGTTTTGTTTCGTACTCAGTCAGAGTGTTCTCGTGTTGATTTATTGTTTGATCTTGCCAGGATTTCACTTTAAGCATCTGATGATACTAGTTTTTTTGGGAGCAGAAATGATGAAAACTCAATTTTACCTTTGGAGGTTAAACTTCTCGTGGTTTTGTGCTTTGCCACTGTAACCAGGATATGTAAAGGACAGTTTTATGTGGAGTGCCACAGCATTGTAAATTGCAAGTCTTCTGAGAACTTTTTAAATTTTCTTTGAACACAGGTTTTGTGTGAACATATCTTGAGTTTATCTGAGTTTTAGTGTTTAAGTTTAGTCATGTTTTGTTATAAATTGTGATGAAGAAGTCATAATGCTCAAGTTTTGTGATTTTAATTGTGTGCAATCGACATTACCTGAGTAGTGCTATATAAATTACCTTAAAGTTAACCAATGAGTTGCTCAGAACAGTTTAAACACCTATGTTCTGTGAGGTATCATCTGAAACTCTTTATCACTGTTTCTGATGTAGTTTTGTAGACCAATTCGTAGTATGACACAAAATCTCGTGACATCTACATGTAGATTGACCAATCAACACAACTTTGACTTATTTAAGCTGGTAGATCTACCATGTGGATAGTAATTTTTATGATTCAAGTCTGCACTTTCTTCAACATTCGTAGCATATTCAAGAAATTGTTTTTCTCAGTCAAAATGTCTTGCTGAATTTTCAACTTCTGTCTTATAAATGGAATGCAAATATGACTGCTTTTGATATTTAACGTTTTCAAAAGCCAAACATTTTCGAAAGCCAAGCACCCTTCTTGTGAAACTGCTGCTTAAACATTTAATGCCCAGATGGTAGTAAATGGTATGGGAAATCCTATACCCTCCGGCATTAAAGGGTTAATTAAGCTTGAAAATATAAAAATATCAGTAAAGATCACATAACAGTATTTCTGTGTTTCCTCATTTTTAATCATGGCAAATAAACAAGGAGAATGTTTTCCTGGTCACAACTGTTCTGAAAATTTACCGCATCTGCGAGAACTAGAATAAATATCAATGTCAAGCTTTAACTGTGTGTTGACAGCAATTATCACATAAATATTCACATAATACTCGTGTTACGGACACTATAGTACTTTTCGTTCAATGGCATAATTAATTTTCAGGCAGCTCCTGATTGCTGAAGTCTCTGTTTCTTTGAAATTCCTGTTCGTCTGTATTCTGCTCGTTCTTCCAAAAACTGATGTGTCATCTCCTCTACAAATTTCGGATCATTATACCTAAAAACAACATTAAACAGTGTTCAACATTTTAAAGTAAGCAATAACTAAGTAATAAATAAGTATATGCAGGCTATAGTTAAGTAACGAAAAAGGAACAGTTTATATAGTTAGTTTTCTAGTTAGACTTACAGTTAGTGATTTAAGAACCACATCCTGAGATCTTTCATCAGCCAACTGTTTTGGTTCTGCTCTATTGGCCTCTGGTTTTCTACTTGGGCAAACCATTAAGTTGCTGGACTCGACTATTTTATTGTTATATGATCTTTAACCAGATCTTACAGCAATACACTTGAATGCTTTGTTACAAGATGTTGGTCTTAGTACCTGACTGTTCTATCACCTGGTCACCTGGTGCCGTCAGCTACTGGAGCTCTGGCGAAAGCCCTGGTGCATCTTCTCCAGTTGATCCTCTCCCTAGTCGCCTCTCTTAGTTCCTCCAGTCTCATGCCAGACTTTTCCTGTACTTCATCCAACCATTTCTTCCTTGGTCTTCCGCATCTTCTCCGTCCCTCACCGCATGCCGTCATCAGCTCCTTTTCCAAACCGTTAGATCTCATCACATGGCCGAAGTAGCTCAATTTCCTCCAAGTTGCTGTTTGCTGCAGTGTCTCCTCCCTCTCTATTCCGAGCTCCTCGCGCACCGATTCGTTAGTTCTCTTCTCCGTCCATGAAATCCTTAGCATCTTTCTCCAAATCCACATCTCACACGCGTTGATTTTCTTTTCCATATCCCGTGTCTTTGTCCATGTCTCGCATCCATATAGGACGACTGGGAAGATCAGTGCTTTTACCAGTCTTTTCTTTGTTTCCCTGCTCACGTATTTGTCCTTCCAAATCTTTTCCAGACCGTTCATTGCCGTTTTCCCCATTGTTACCCTCCTCCTTATTTCCATATCACTTCTTCCCTCCTTCTCTATCATAGATCCCAGGAATGTGAAGCTCGATACTACCTCTATCGTTTCTCCATCCACCTCAAAGTTTTTCCATGTTGCAGTTGTCATAACCTTTGTTTTCTTTACATTGAAGTATAGTCCCGCCTTTTCGCTTTCCTTCCTGACTCTTCTTATTAACTCGACTAGGTCGTCCCTCTTACCTGTTCTATACATTTACAAATAACCTATTATTTGTAACGCACGCAAGGTCACAACGAAATGTGAATCTTAGGCACGAAAATGTGAATCTGAGGCATAGAAATGTGAATCTGAGGCACGGAAATGTGAATCGGAGGCACGGAAATGTGAATCGGAGGCACGGAAATGTGAATCTGAGGTACGGAAATGTGAATCTGAGGTACGGAAATGTGAATCGAAGGCACAGAAATGTGACTCTGAGTGTTAATTGCAAAGTTGAACTCACCATCTGATCGTGCATTCTTGCATCGCCGTATTCTCCTTTCGGCATTTGAAAGGCAGTAGAAGACCATTTGCTTTTCCACATTCATTAAATGCTGCAATCACCAAAGAAAAAACAGTACTTAACCAAGTTAGCAGGATTTGATGATATTAAACAAAACTTTGGACATCTTCATCACTTTTCACAAGGCACTGTGAACTTTCTGCTGAAATATTATCTTCACTTTTTATACTTTTCATTGAAGTAGCCCCAAACAAAACCAATTAAAATAGGGCTGGCATTGATTAAAATCATTTTAATCGATTAGTCTCCTGAATTTAATCACGAGTAATCTCCTAAATTTAATCGCGAGTAATTGATAAATTTGATGAAAACTAAAAAAATGTAGTAAATGAGTTAGTAACTATATTCTTCAATCTTCATATAAAAACAGAATTTGAACGGCTTATTCCCATGAAAACAAAACATCTTTAGATTTTTCCATCAGCAATTACATCAAATGCAAAATAACCACTTCATTATCCACTCCGAATGGTCCGATCTGAAAATTTGTCCGGACACTGTCCAATTTGAACGTAACTACAACAATCACTGTTTGTTGCAGACACATTTTTCTAAAAGCAACTAGGTCACTTCTCACAAACTGTTGTTCACCATGTAGCGGCTTCTAGTCTCACCGCACTTCCAGCATCTTACCTTTCACTTCCTTGTGACATATCTCCTTAGCCTTTAACGTCATCATTTTAGGTATGACAACTTCTTTTTCAACTTTTCTTAGGGTCATGTCCAACGGATCTCCTAAATTCACAAGACAAGCAATAAGTCAAGTTTTGGCAAATTATACAAGAAAGAACCAATTGCCTGCAAGAAATATTCATTTTGAAAACTTATATAGCGCCCCTTCAAGAAAACTACTCAGAGGTGCTCCCAGCACAGCTACGGCTAAAAAGATAGGTCTTGGGCAACTGGTAGAAAGCAGGCAAATTATTCCAAGGTAGTAACCGTAGTGCAAGCGGGAGTCTATTCCATGTGGACGGGCCAACAACCGAGAAGGTTCGACGCTGTCTGGTAGAAGAGCGGGTTCAAGGAACCAGCAGCTCCCCATTGGCCGAAGAGCGTAAAGCTCGACTGGAGGCTATGTCGGAGACAGGGCGACAAATATGCTGATGATGATGATGATGATATCCCGTCTAGCTAGCCCGGAGGGCTAGCCAATGGGGATGAAGTGTTAGCGCCTTCATTTTCAAGGCCTCGGCATATGAGGGCGGTGGCCAATCCTCTCCCTCGCCGTCTCATATGCTGATAAGTCCTATCAAATCAATCCTGTTTATTATATACTGTTGCAATTCATTTTGCATATAAATACAAAGTATACAATTCCACTGAATAAGGAGCATCAATTCGGACGCGCAGGTCAGCATAGGCTCAGCAGCCGGGCAAGGGAGCATTACAGTCACTGTAGTCCAGAGGTATCAAATGAATTATTGGCATCGGCAAGTCGAATTCGACAATTTTCTACTGAAAGTTCTATTTATTTACCTAGTCCGCAGGGTCCACCACCCAGGCGACTGTGTAAGACGCCCTTAGTTTCCGTGTGCGCATGATTTACCGAACTGGGCGCCGCCATCTTTGTATGTCGACCTTGGACGACCCCCGTCCCAAAGATCAAAAGTGTAAATTTAATTTTTAAGCGCTACACATTTAATTTCACATTTTTGGACCGCGGCTCAAGACAGAAGCACAAAATAGATATAGCTTTGCTTATTCTGTGACAGAAGGTTGTCGTCTAAAGTTTGAAAATCTCTTAAATGAAGTGATCACATTGGATATTATATCTAAAATTTCTCTAGCGCCATATCAGAAGATCTAGGCCTAAGAGGTCTTTAGAGTCGTAATCGTAATCTCGAGACTTTTACAGAGTCGTTGTTCATAGACTGCAGATAGGCGGATCATAGGCCTAATATCATGGAAAAATGTTCAGTGCATCGGTTGTTGTTTAACGACACTACTCATGCCTATCTGAAATAGGATATATCTTCTGAAAACGATGAATGCAAAAGCGCAGCAATCAGTGTGAGTCATGCAGTCATGCTGTTTGGTGATAACTTGAGTGATAAGTCGTTGGCGGGTCGTTGTAACGGGTTCGTTGGCAATGGTTGCGTGTGAACGAGTCGCTGCATATAGTATATGGTGATGGCGGCAGCAGAAAGCGCCTTTTGTACGGTTTAAGAAAATAATCTTAATAATTTTATGACAAAAGTGGTAAATGACAGTTGATGACATTTGGCTAACTGAGGATGTTATGAACGTAAATGTGTATTATTGCACGCACTACTGCGACTGGAATCAATGTGAACAATTTATAAAATTATGAATTAATTATGAAAAGTCTCGGGAGAGTCGGTGGTTTTGGTTTCGAATAGGCTACTGCAATTGGTGTCTGAAACGGCGGTCAATAGTAATTAGTAACGATTAGAACTCGCTGTTAACTGAACTTATGATAAAGCCACTTGTGATTAATATGCGCGTTTTAATTATCCAGGATCTCCGTAATTTGGAAGTTGCACGAACTGCAAGCAATACGTTGAATTAGACTCTACGAATTTGCAAGGTTAAGAGACCGTTTTCTGGAGACTGCCGCACAATGCGGTCCAAAAAGAATTGTGACCAGTTCCGGCTGTTGATGTGGAAGAACCTATGCGTACAAAAAAAACTTTGGAAAGGGACCATTTATCTATTACCTACCCACTCTTCTTTGGCTTGATGATTTTTATCTCGCACATATGTAAACGACCAGAGTTCATCTCTGATCCAACTGGTTATCCCAGTTTCAAGGTCTCCAGCCTGAACTCCGACCTGGTTCCTCCAACTGGAAGTGATATTTGGCACCTGGCCTACACTCCAAACACAGATGTCACAAATCGAATTATGGAGCGGGCAGCTGGACTGATCAACATGGCCACAAAAGCAGGTGAGATAGTTTAGACTTACATGTATGACGTCAACCTTTAAATTGTAAGCGTAATGATGAAAACTTAGGCTACATGCCGTACATGGTAGACATACACGTTTCAAGTTCTTTGGAAATTGGAGACAGTAAAATATGTTTGGCAGCTTTAAAGGTTTTTTATGTAAGGTAAGCAGTTTAATGTTAGCCATGAGAATGCAAGAGAGGTGACAGTATTTGTTTACATTGCATATCTTATAAGAATTCACTTTTTGCTTCTGTCTGAGACCTTTCCTCCATTTACATAAGTTTCAACTTCTGTGCGTGACCTAGCGGTCACTTTTGACAGCTCACTGACATTCTTAACACACGTAACCCACCTTACATGCTGCTCTTATTTTTACCTCCATCAGGAAGCCAATGCAGCTGACGAGAAAATTAAGGTGTTTCATGCAGCAGCAAAACTGCAGCATGTGAGCCAGAGAATTTTTGCATTAACGCTAATATTAATTTTTTAAAGTTTACCATGTGTTGAAATCAGGATTTTAAAAGAAATTCAATACATTTGGTTTCATAATGCTAAGTGTGTGTGTTCTGCTGATTAGAAATTGAGTAGGACATGTTCCCCATGAGCCCTGGTCCTTTGTGATCAACTTTCGACCTTTAGGTCTGTTTTTGCATACATACATACGCTTTGTAATATTACTTCAGTAAACACTTCAATTATAACAATTAGGATGCAGTGTAGTTTATCGTTTGCACAAATTGTACTCAAATTTATCATACATGGTCTAAAATCACTTTCAGTTGGGACATTACTGCAGATCCCAGTTCTTCTAGAACCTTTGTCCCCTACTGTCAGTACTGTTCAGATGATCTTGGTGCTGTATTCTTCTTCAGAACTGACATTCAGTCCTATGCCGCTAAGTGATGTGCACAGCTGAAAATGTTGAGGTACTTTTCATACACTGCAATATTGCTGTGTGTGTGTTTGTAGACTTGTCTTTTGATACTGAGGACGATCTGGTTGAACACTTGAAGACGGCCGACGACGTGTTTGGTGGAATTGTCTTTCTTTTCAACAGTAAAACGAATCTACCCAGAAACATTACTTACAAGATCCGCCTGAGAGCTGAAATGCATGCTGCGAGCAATGGCGCTGACTGGTTGACTGATCGCGTGTACCCGTCGGTGTTTGCAGTCGGTCCCCGGGAGCAGAGTGACATGTATGGAGGAAAGGAACCAGGTAGGCTCAGAGCTGTTCTTCAGTAGGCTGCTGGTTCATGCATGTCTTAGACTAAGTGCCAGCAGGTGACTATTCTAAAATTTGACACGTAGCAACACATATATTACAGTAAGCAGAAATGACCATTGGAATATTGAATTTTTCCAGAAAAGTAATGAACACTGGTCATGTTTATTTTCATGAATATTGAATTTTTCCAGAAAAGTAATGAACACCATGTTTATTTTCATGAATATTGAATTTTTCCAGAAAAGTAATGAACACCATGTTTATTTTCATGAATATTGAAATTTTCCAGAAAAGTAATGAACACCATGTTTATTTTCATGAATATTGAAATTTTCCAGAAAAGTAATGAACACCATGTTTATTTTCATGAATATTGAATTTTTCCAGAAAAGTAATGAACACCATGTTTATTTTCATGAATATTGAAATTTTCCAGAAAAGTAATGAACACCATGTTTATTTTCATGAATATTGAATTTTTCCTGAAAAGTGATGTACACCATGTTTATTTACATGAATATTGAATTTTTCCAGAAAAGTAATGAACACCATGTTGAGAATATTTTTTATGTTGTTGAACAGAAAACGAGTCATCTGAAATGATTTGATTGATTCTGTTGATAGGCTACTATCATGAAGGATTCCTAACCGTGCAGCAGGCAGTGGACTTGAGCATCATTAAAGAAGTGAACAAAGGCTTTGATGCAAATCGCTTTGAATTGCAGCTTAAGCAGTATCCACATCCACCATTCAACGATGATTGGCTCATCAAAAAACTTGATAGTGAGCTGACTGTTTTCATCATGGTTGGCTTCTTGATAACTGGTCGTCTGTTGTGCAAGGATATTCTCCTGGAAAAGGAAAAGAAGCTCAAGGTGATCCTTGTCGCTGTTTTTTTTACGTGTCAGCCTGTCAGGTCATCGTTAATGTTTTTCTAAATTAATTTCTTAATGGGATTTGTGTTTCTGCAAAGTCTAGAAATTGTCTATTTTCGTAGATCTGCAAGTTGCCAGAGCTCGCGAAGTGACTACACCAATACATGTAAGATCAGAAGACCAATTTCAACATATCAGGCATGAATTCCAGAATTTGAAAATTATCAGCCCAACTCTAATATATGTTTATCTCAAAGGCTATGGGTGATATATTGCAGCTTTATTGCTATATACCAAAACTTGTGCTACCTGGAATCATGCAACATCCTGCCACAGAGACAATTGAATTCAATTGACTTTGATATTGCCATCCTTCCAAAGATCAGAAGCTCACGCATGATTACGTGACAGAACATTGAAGGCACTGAGCAGCTGTGTGTGATGGCTATGCTCACCGTCCTTCCAAAAGGAGTCTTAAATCCATACCCTTCTCGTCACTGGACGAGTGCACTATCCATACACCCGAAGGTAGTGGGCTCGTCTAAAGAAGCAAGGCGCCTGCAAATCTATAAATTGTGTAGCATAGCTCAAGCCTTCTCTTCTGATCAAGACTGGAACTCTCACCACTTTGTTGTTTAGCTGGGCAATTGACTTAAGTAGCAAGTTGGCACTATCAATTTCAGACTGGGTCTGGTGCCACTGTTTATATTGGTCGGTGTTATAATGATGGTGCTAACACCTTTTACCTTCAATTTGGGTGTAATTAGGTTGGTAGCAGGGCTTAAAGTGTGGCAGGACGGTCATGGACGGCGTCCTGGCACTTATTTTCAAATCTCTATGCCGTCCTGCCACTTATTTGGCCAGCACACCTGAAAATGTATGGGGGCGCCCTGGCACTTCTTTTGGAAAGGTAAGAGGCGTCCAGGCACTTACTTTTTTGCACTTTTTACACTGGTTGGTAGCTAATCTCAATGGCTACTTTAGTAGGGGTGTGTAACTATTGTTATGAGCCGCATATTACACTACATTCTTATACATGTAGTAATTGTGGGATTTAATAATTTTAGGAAGCAATGATACTGATGGGCATGAAATCGTGGATTCACTGGTGCTCTTGGTTTCTCAAGAGTGCCATCATTGTGACTTTGTCAGTGGCCCTTTTAACAGTGCCATTGCACATAAGGACTGCTAACAGTGCCGTGTTGAGCTACACCTTCTGGCCGATCACATTCGTGTTTCTACTCCTATACGCTCTGTCAGTCGTGTCTTTCATCATTGCTGCTTCTACGTTGTTCTCCCAAGGTAAGGATTGTGACGTGTGTGAGTAATGAAAGCTATATCTATCTCCACCATAATACGGTTCAACACTTCTCCGTTATCATACCCTTTTCGGTGGTTAAAAAAACTTAACCCCATTCTTGCAGTATTACCGCAGTAGCCTACCATGTCACTCTTTAGTAGAAACTGAAACTAAGACACTGACCCAACTTCAAGGTTGACATTTGATTTTATTCATCATTAAAGATACACTTTTGATATGTATACAAGGCATGTAGTTATGATTCTGGGGCACAGATGTATGTTGAGGTGCACAGCAAATTTCCATGGCCAGACAAACCTGATGTGTTTGAGGCAACAGATCTTCTACTTATAGCCACGGCATTCTCTAATATTGGGCACTGCCAGACCCAGACTGATATTCTAAATTTAATGTGCTGGGAAATTTTTATTCCTTGCCTCTACTTGTCTGTTTTGGTTCCTGCAATGTTGCTAAATGCTGGGTGTAAGTTGTGGCATTTTGTGATGCTGGGAAATTTTCATTCATTGTATGTGGCCACTAGCCACTACTGTTTGGTCCAGTGCTAAAATTTTATGATTGCTTAACATTTTTTATGTGCTATTTGTTTGCAGCCTACACAGGAGTATTTGAAACAAATATTTTTTAACCCCATTCCTGCAGTATTAAAATTTTCTGATTGCATAACATTTTTTATGTGCTATTTGTTTGCAGCCTACACAGGAGCATTTGCAACGTATATGATCTTTTTGCTTTCCTGTGCGCCATACGGCTTCATGGATATGAATTGCAGCATGGCAGGAAAAATGGCCGCATCATTTGACTTCAATCTGGCACTTGCATTTGGATGGAGACAGATTATTCATTTTGAACGAATTGGTAAGCATCACCATAGCAGTCTACTTCAAACCTCTTTATTGTGCTCTAAAGGCAAATCTTTCATTACTTATTAAATCACTATTGATTGTGAATGTATTGTTTGATGTCTTTGTTGCATTCCTTATTCTAATTGCAGTTTGTTTTTATTCTGACCTCTTATTGGTTCTGCCACTGAGTTTGATTATGTCAGCTATATGGCATTAAGGTTTGATTTAAAAAAAATTATTTTTGCTCATCTGACGAAAACCAGATGTGTGTTGCAACATGCGCTTCTGAGCTGATGATCAAAATGTGATAAAAACTCTATTTTGTATATTTTTTTGTGTTTGTGACAGAAAGTGATAAATAAATATGTTTTCACCTGGTCACCTGGTGCCGTCAGCTCTTGGAGCTCTGGTGACAGTTACGATATATCCTCTCATGTTTTAAGCGCATCAAAACAACAATTTATGAGAAAATAAATTTTTGATGGTATTTTAGAACATTTTTTGTTTTAATCATTCAATTACCTCCCTTAAATTTGCCACCTTCCTGACATTAGTAGCCATATTTGGCATACGTCTGGAATAGCATGAGTTAAAATCCCAGACTTCCTTCTAGCCTATTATGCAGCCTGTTCATTTGTTGCAAATTTAATTCAATTCTGAAGTGGTTGCGAAAGAATTTTGCATTTAAAAGTTATAGAAAACTTTAAATGCATAAATTATTCGGCATTGTAATTCGAGCAGTTGAACCATATTTTTGCTCATAGCTTTGGACAAGGACATGATTGAAAAATAAAAAAAAGAAGAGACTATACTCTTTAAAAAGATGTATGTCAGACACTCAAATTGAAAAAATTGACTCTTTAAGCCTGGTTTTGTTCAGATGGTTGACATAATTATATGCAATGAATAAAGGATTTTTTTACATCATTGCTGTACGGATTTACTCACACTCAATGAATGCTGTGAGTGTTAATTTAACGATGACCCTAAAACACATTAACTTTTTATCACAAATGAGGCAACTCGCTAGTGTGTGTTAAGGCAGCGGTTCTCAACCTTTTCAGACTCACGGACCCCTTTTAAATTTTGGGCCACGGTCACGGACCCCCAGTAAAATTTTGCGCCTTTGGCGCATTATCGCGACTGTGCGACTCTATTTTCCTATATAATTATCTACAGACTGAAACAAACCGACGCATCTAAAACAGACGAATTTGTCATTAATCAGCGTATTATTAGTTTCATGTCGCCATTGAAAAGAGGAAATATCGAAAAATTGACCAAAAATTTATATATTTGACTGGTTCTACGTTTGTAACTAAGAAATATATAATTTTCAGGACTTGCTCGCGGACCCCCAAGCACGTCGCCGCGGACCCCCAGGGGTCCGCGGACCCCCGGTTGAGAACCGCTGTGTTAAGGTACTCATGAAGCATTTTGAAGTTTAGATTCTACATCTGGTTTATGTGTTCTTCATTTTCATAATGTGAAGGTTTGTTATGTTGTATTAAGCATTTGTTCATCTCACACTTATCTTGCTTTCTCGAAAGCAGTAGTAAAATGACATCAACACAAACTTTTAGGTGTTGGAATGCAGTTCAGCAATTTGAACAAACCGTTCAGCGCTGATGACAGCTGGACCATGCTGCATGTTCTTGGTATGCTTGTTGTCGATATTGTCCTGTATGCCATCATCGCTTGGTACCTTGATGCTGTAATACCTGGAGACAGTGGAACTTCTCAACCTTTCTACTTTCCCTTTATGGTAAGTTTTTAAGACAATGTTAACTACAATTGTTTACACAGATTTTCACAGCACCTCTTTTAGAATCATCAGGGCACTCCCGACCTGAAAAATGCTAATAATGTTGGAACAGACTGGTTTAGAAGTACATAGAAAATTAATTTTCTTTGGACTGATTTGACTTGTTTGTCCCACGAGCTAGGACCACTATTCCTGAAACTCCATCCTTTACCATCATTGAGCCCTCGTTATAGAATTCCTTCCCTCCATGCTGCATAGGACTCTTTTTTCTGGATCACTATCTGCATCTTTCTCTCTCTTCTTAAGACGTTTTCTTTTTCAGGGTACTCGCTCTTGGAGCTCTACTGAACGTCCATGGCTGTGAGCGATGCTATAGAAATTGCTAATTGTATGTCGGAATATAAAAAATATGGTTGGCGTGGCAGAAATTGCTGTATTTCTTTATAAATTTTAAAGTCATTGGATGTGTTTACGTTTTCAGCGGTCGTATTGGTGTGGCCGTTCCAGCATGCATATTGCTGAACTCGATGATGACGATTTCTATAATTGTGATCACAGCAGTTCATCAGGTCTCCTGTCAAATGATAAAGACGAACATTTCGAGAAACCTTTGGCAGATGCAAAAATTGGAATCAAAATCAGAGGACTTACAAAGGTACTTTGGAGCAGTTTTTATTCCTGTGTTCAAATTATGTCAACAGCATTTATTATCCACTCAGTTTCGTGATAATTTAGCTCTGTAGGAGTCAATGGAGTAGATAAGATTAGATTAGAGGTATGAATTCTTTACACTGTCACCTCTTGGCAAGTCTAGCTCTTCTGCACTGACTAGAGACTTGTCATCGACTAAGTTTTGTTTGAATTAAACCTGAAATCAAATTAGCAGTCTTGGCCAGTTAGTTTCATTTGGAGTGAAAAGTTGTATTGCTTAATAGAATGAAGTTGATTAGTATTGCTGGGAATGTGTAAATTTGTGATTTTGCTGTCAACAGGAATTTAAAAGTAATGCCACACTTGCTGTAAACAATCTGAACCTTGACATGTACGAGGGTTACATCACAGCTCTCGTTGGACAGAACGGAGCCGGAAAGACAACCACCATGTTCATGCTCGCAGGTCTTTCCATCTTTTAATCTAAATTGAACTGGAAACTTGCTATTATATTATATAGTTTTAAAGACAGTGTACTGGACCTCTGCCTTAGTCGATGGTGGTTTCTATACAAAGGTGTGTTTTGAAAGCATACTCCAATAAACAGAACAGGTCAAGGCTGTAGGGTGCAGAAGGTGGTCTGATAATAGAATAAGTCATCCAAAACAAGATTTAGTTTTGTCGAGTTCATTTTGAAGTCTTAACCATTTTTGATTTATATCTAATATTATTTTGCATCTTGATATTAATAGATGAATTCACTCAGGCATAACGCAAGAATGGATATAATATATTTTACATTTTTTAGGTTCTCTTGAGTAGATTGGATAAGAATTGAAATGTGACAAAAATCATGGCCATTCATTATTAAAAACAACGATGATGATTAAATTTTATATGACTGAAGCCTGATTCTTTATTTATTTTTTAATATGTGGAAAATCCAGGTGGAGTAAAATCTACCCTTGCTCCTTCCTGCTCCCCTACTA
The DNA here is from genome assembly GCA_945859605.1 of Lumbricus rubellus. Lineage (NCBI taxonomy): Eukaryota > Metazoa > Annelida > Clitellata > Crassiclitellata > Lumbricidae > Lumbricus > Lumbricus rubellus. The sequence goes on from OX243814.1 coordinate 18,448,233, forward strand.
TGATTGTGGAAGAAAGCATTTTTTTTGTTACTTACAGGTCTGCTGCCACCAACTGATGGAAATGCTTACATTAATGGAATGAACATTAAATACGAGATGGAAAGAATTAGAGAGAATCTCGGATTTTGTCCGCAAAATGACATTCTGTTTGACTGGTTGACTGTGAGAGAGCATTTGATCTTCTTTGCAAAGGTATTTCTTTTGCATTGGTAATAATAATTTTTCGTTTATTCAACAATCCGGTTGACAGGATGGCAACCGGTGACACCGTTACAGTGTACAATTATGCAGTTGGCATAATACACAAGAACGCAGATAATACAATACACAAATCTTAACTATACTAACAGAACAGACAGCCTACAATACAAGGATGTTTTTCTTTATAAATTTATTTTTTTGCGATCTGTTTATTTATTTCACCATTGTATAAATGCTAGAAAGCACATAAAATATTTATAACATACATGCTGTTTAATTAATAAAGTATTGTTGCTTTTTTTGTTACAAACTTGCTGATTACGAGTGAGTGCTGGTACATGTAGCTATACTGTTTTAAAGATGTATTTTGAATTGGGAAATCTTGAAATTATGAGCCAATAAATGATAACAATACCGTACCTGTTAAGCATACTGTGATAATTTGATATTGATTTAAAGATGTTTTCTGCATGTGAAAATATTAGATGTGGCTGAAGACATTAGGTGTCGCTGATAGTTTTGTGTTATATAGGCACAGCAAGATAGAAGTTACTTATTCAAATTGCTGCTGTAACCTGAAGTAATTTTTTTATTTCAGTTGCGTCTGAAATTACAAGTTTTCTGTGGTAATTTTAATACAACTTGATATTTTCTTTGAAGGGAATTGTTTTGTTAATGACTTTTGCTTTGATATGTACTTGAAAAAGAAATGTTTTGTTAATGACTTATGCTTTGATATTTTACTTTAAATGGAATTGTTTAATGAGTTGTGCTTTGATATTTACTTTAAAAAGAATTATTTTGTTAATGATTTTTGCTTTGATATGTACTTTAAAAAGAATTGTTTTGTTAATAACTTGTGCTTTAATATTTACTTTAATGGGAATTGTTTTGTTAATAAATTGTGCTTTGATATTTACTTTTAAAAGAATTGTTTTGTTAATTACTTTTGCTTTGACATTTACTTTAAAAGGAATAGTTTTGTTAATGACTTTTGCTTTGATATTTTCTTTAAAGGAATTGTTTTGTTAATGATTTGTCCTATTATAGACATTGGCTTGATATATAAGTTTCTAATTGCAATTACTTTCTGTTACCTGTGATAGTTAAGGTTATTGCAATTGTAATTGACTTTTAATGCCTCATCTGAAGAGTGAAGACATGAATATCCTGTGCTAGTTTTAATATTAGATGTTCACTTTAAACGGCAATTTTTTTGTGTTTAGTTGAAGGGATGTCCGTCTGTTGAGGTTGACAGTAAAGTCTCCGGAATGTTGGAAGCGTTGCACCTGGAAGACAAGGCGGATGTGGATGCGATAAACCTATCCGGTGGATTGAAGAGGAAGCTCTGTGTTGGAATCGCTTTGATAGCTGACTCTAAGGTAAACAGAATTCTCACTTGCTGCTGATATGAACGATGACTTGACTGTGGCTGTTAGTGGTATCGTAGTGCAGTAGGCAGAGTGATAGTTGAATGGTAGGTCACATGGGTTTGATGCACGCTGGACCCATTAGATTGACTTATCCTTACACTCTGTAGGGGTGATGGTAAAGCTTGTCACCTTGGAAGCTGCCATGCAGAACTTTATCAAATTGATTCTTCTTTAACTTGTTAGCATGTGTTCATACTAAGTGAAAGCACAAACGCAATATGCGTGCTTGGGGTGTGTGGGTGTGTAAGGTGTGTTTGTGCGAACGAACAGACTTATTTGCTTATTTGGCAGGTTTGATTAAGCGTTGTCTGACAAATAGATGTCAGAGATTAGAAGTTAGATGTAGAGGACCGTATGATGTGAAGTTAGAGCATTTATCTTTATCTTGCTGAGGTTTCATTCACAAATGTCTTTGCCTATATGTTTTGAATTTTTTCCTTAATTGTGTTTGAATTTTGTCATCAGTTGCCAGAAATGTTTCTCCCAGTAAATCATGGTGTATTCTGTATTTGTGAAATTTTAGTTTGTGATCTTGGATGAACCGACGTCGGGGATGGATCCAGAAGCACGTAGGCAGACGTGGGATCTTCTTCAAAGTCAGCAGAAAGGTCGAACTATAGTCCTGTCAACACATTACATGGACGAAGCCGACCAGCTTGGTGATAGGATCGCCATAATGGCAGACGGACAAATTCAATGCTACGGGACTCCAATGTTCCTAAAAAATAAATATGGTATGGAGGCTAAAATTGTACTATTTCTCCATGGATGTCTTCTTGGCATTTGATAGTTTTGATGTCTTGTTACTCTTTGCTGAATTGTGTAATCTCATCCAAATTTGAATCTATAATCCTTGTGGCCATTCTTCTGAAACTGGGGTTTATGGAATTCTACTTATATTAAGTATGTTTCACCCATGCCCGAAAAGGGCAAGCATGTTGCGTGTTGGTTTCTTATTCCATATGATCTGCACCATAAGATTCTTCTTCTTTCCATATTTCTATTTCACAAATGACCATTTTCGATCGTGCTATTGCACAGTCACCTCCGGTGAGTTTTCTTGATGGCACACAGTATAAAATGAGCACTTGCAATTACGATTACTTTGATGTTTACAGTTGCAATATTTAAAGTTGCAATGTTTACAGTTGCAGTATTTACAGTTGCAATATTTACAGTTGCAATGTTTACAATTGTGTATGTGTGCAATGCATATAATAGATTTATATTTGAACTTTTTTAAAAACTGTTTAGGAATTGGATATCGCATGACGATTTTAAAGAATAAACGCTGTAACGTGGACTACCTCAATGAAATCATAAGGAAGCATGTCCCGAATGCCCGACTGGAGACGAGAGTAGGAGCAGAAGTGTCCTTCGTACTTCCTCGCGATAAGTCTCACAAGTTTGAGAAACTCTTTGCAAGGCTAGAGAAGGATCAAGAGAGGCTCGGTATTGACAGCTTTGGAGCCTCAGTCACAACAATGGAGGAAGTCTTTCTCAAGTAGGCTTTTTCGTTAATGATAATTTAATACTACTACTACTAATAATAAATAATATTTAATAACAATAATAATTATAATGGTAATTGTCATTATCACGATTATCATTATAATAATTAATAATAATAATGACTCAGTATATTGAACTGTTATTGTTTGCACTTTCGGACATTGTTCCTAGATATGCTTTTGATTTTGTTCGACCAATTTTGAGACTTGACTTTCCTCAGTCTGGAATAGTCACTGTTTACCATGTAGGTCTTTTTGTGGTTGTACTACAAACTTCCACTTAGTATTCACTATTCATAAGGAATGACCAGTAGTATTCACTATTCAATGATCATATTAGCTGTGGCTGGACTGGGAGCGCCTCTGAGTAGGTTTCTTGAAGAAGTGCTATATAAATTAACAAAATGAATGAATGAATTCATATTCAATTAGACAGCTGTAAATTGAGCACTGCTAATTCAACTTGCTGCCTTAAGACTTTACAGTGCTTTCAGCCTGGGAAGTGTCTCTGAGTAGCCTAATTTGAATAAATGTGCTATATAAGTTGACCAGTTCAATACTGTTGCTTGTATTGGTTTGGATGAAGGGTTGGACAGGCAGCAGGATCAGAAATCGACAGGAAACTACAAGATTTAAATGAAGGTGGAAAAGATTCAGGTAATATTTATTGTTTTTTTAAATCTGATTTTCTCAATTCATTTTAACAGCTAGTGCTTATCAGTTAACTGAAACTTGGACGCTTACATACTTATTCGGAAATAGTTTCATCTACCTTATTAACTGCAGTCATACTTTATGAATTGTGAACGTGTAACACTTTCTTCATGTTGTGTGATTGACTAAGATCTTTCTTTTTATGTTTCAGCTTCGGGCGTTCAATTTCGATATGATGGATGCTCTAAACAGGATTATCTGCCGTATCTAGGCTTGCTTACTAAGCAAGTCATTTATGTTATGCGCAGTTGGATCATCTTTCTCATGCTACTTATGCTGCCCGTTTCATTCATTCTGTTTGTTCTACGGAACCTGATCATGTTCCCAGAAGTAAAAGACCCGACGCCACTCTACCTTAACATGAGCCACTTCGCAAATCCAATCACTCCGTTTGAAGTTCTCCAACAGGATAACGAAGCGATGAAAATAGCAAAGTGCTATGGAGAAGTTGCCGGCATTGGAGGAAGCGTGATCTATCTTAACAACGAGCGAGTAGGTGACAGTATGGGCGACTTTCTACTTTCCGTTGCTACAAACAGCGTAGAGCAATACCAAGCGAATTACCTGACTGGAGCTACGATCCAGAGAAGTGAAAGTAAAAATAGAAACATGATGATAACTGGATGGTTCAACAGTGCTGCCTACCACACGATTGCCATTTCACTGTCACAAGTCACTAACACTTTAATGCGTTGCTTTGGTAACAAGGAATACAACATTCTAACCATCAACCACCCGCTGCCGTGGATACACAAGAGTCAGGTTACCGAAGACAGACGAATCGCCGTGGAGAAAGAGACGAATATTCAATTCATGCTGCCGTACGCTATTCAAATATTCGTTTATGTGTTTCCGATATGCGTGATTAGAGAACGAATGTCTGGATCTAAACACGTTCAGTTAGTCAGCGGTGCACGACTGTTCAGCTTCTGGTTTTCCACATTTCTCGGAGATTTCATCGCGTTTCTTATTCCCACAACTGTGATGATCATCATTTTGGAGTCTCTTCAGTTGTCACCGTATACATGGGGAAGTGCGATATGGTGAGCGACAAATAAACTATCTTCACCGCATTTTTATTCTTTTTTATATTTTTATTTTTATTCATATTTATTATTTTATTCATTTTTATTCTTATTCATTTTTATTCTGATTGGTTAGAGTAGTCATGGCGGCAGCTACAATTAGATTGACAACATGTTTCTTGGTGTTTTACTTAGTTTTGCGTAGCATTCGGGAGAAGTGGTAATTGTTGTGGTGATAATAGTAGTAATGCAGTAGTTGCAGCATTAACTCATGATAGTTTCTTTCTCAATTTTTCTAATGTAGTGGCATTAGTAAGTGTACTGTAGTACTTGTAGTAGCATTGATCTTTTGGCTTGGGTGTCTAATGCACAAAGCATCAACTAGTAGTGCATTAAAACTACACTGAACCTATGGTCCACGTTTAAGGTTGGTCCACTGAAACAGGAGCCTTTGGTATGTGAACCTCTTAAAAAGAGACATAGCTCTTGGATTAGGATTCAAGATTGAATAATGTGAAAGACAGAGCTCTTGTTCTCATCTGAGGTCATGTTTGCTGGTAGTATTGTAGACTTTGCAAGGAAAAATAGTGACTTTCACAAATAAATCAGAAACATAGGTGGGAACATAGAAGCTACTTGGATCTATATAGGGACAGTGGCACTCATCAGGGCTTAAAGTGGATGGGAATGGCATTTCCACTGGTCTCAATATATTATTTGTTTGTGTTCCCACTGCTCACCTGTGTGGAACCATTGAAACGTGTGTTCCAATAAAACTCTTCTTCAGCGTTCCCACTGCTCACCCAAACCATTTTAGCCACTGACTCTAATGTAATCTCATTGAAAGACTTCACTACACCGCTATCACAGGATAGTGGTGCCAATGAAGTCTTTCAAAAGAGTTTATGTAGAAGTTTTGTAGAAGTATTTAATTTACTGTTTGTTCAAACGGGCTAGGTCATGTTCATTCAATCAATCAATCAAATATTTTATTTTGCAACCAAAGTATACATGACAGGTTTACACATCTTGCTCATTGGTTACAAAAAGGGAGGGCCTAAAGGGATAAAATAATCCCGCTGTCTCTTCATTGGATAGGCCTAGTCAAAATCCAGGGTTAGAGAACAATATTGTTTGTAAGAGAAGCCTAAAATGCTTCTTTCTTTTTGTATTTTTCAGGTTTGTGCTTCTGGATTTCATTTTATATGGGTTTTCCATAATTCCCTTTGTCTACATCTTGACCTTCATCTTTCGGTCGCCATCATCGGGAGGCGCTGCGATAGCGAACATTATTTTCGTTTCTAGTAAGCTCGCTTATATTTGAATCTTGTATGATTTCAGGTGCATGTGAAATAGTTTAAATGATATAACAAAGTCCGAGGTTTGGTGATTGCATGTATTTTGGTGTTGACATGAAACCTGTCAGTGTGGTGTAACGTTGTAGCTACAAATAAAAGACAATAAAATCTAGGACTGACTCTGGTGATTAGAGGTGCCAAAAATATACAAATGTTTAGCTCAAATTTTGCATGTTTTGTTGTGTCAGATATTTTAACATCTTTGATTATAAATAATATGCTTCAACAGATTTTTAAACAGCATGTTTTACATAGATGCTTCTATGTATGTGTGTAAATATGTGTTCTGTTTGTGTGTGTGTGTTTTATGTGTGTGTATGTGTGTATGTGTGTGTGTGTGTGTGTGTGTGTGTGTGTGTGTGTGTGTGTGTATGTAAGTATTTGTGTATGTATAATGTTGGAGGGGTTTAGTTTAAGGTGTGCATGCCTATGTGTAGTAAGCCTGACAGTGCTGCATGCTGTAGCACTATATGCATTCAGATGGGCAGCCGAAGTTGCTAGGGCAGTTGCTACGCTATGGTTATTGTCTTCTAATTACAAAGGTTCAGTTTTTAAAAAAATTATTGTTTTTTATGAACTGGGGAATTTGTCATGTATATGGTTGTCCGAAATTCTTTGGAGCAGGGGCGGGGTCTTGATTGTTAGGGTGAAGTTTGAGCTGTGTGTCTATAATCTTTTGAAGGTGTTTTTTCTACAATTATTCCGATATTCACTGGGCTCTACGACGAAAACGCTGCACACGTGCTCCAATTTGTGTTCTACTTCACTTTACCGAATTTCTGCTTTGAGAAAGCGCTTCGTGACTTTGTCTCTCTTTCCGAACTTCGACGAATGTGCAGCATATATCAGATTCGATTGAGACAATACGAATACGATTTGTGCTCATCAGAAGATCTTGATGTTGCTGTGGAACTATGCTGTACAGGTATAGTGTTTGACAGGGTAAGAATTGCGGGGGGCAGTTGGGGTTTCAGCTCCCCAGTCTATTTCTGAGTAAAGTTCGTTTTCATTCACACTCCAATTCCAAGTGGATCATAGTCCAGCCCCCTACCCCCAATTATTTTTCCACAATTCTCGCAGTTGGTGTTTGATGAGAACTTGCTCTTCTGTCATAGACATTTTACGAAAAGCTGCATTGGTTTCCCAGTAAATGTTTTTCCTTACAGTGTTAATAGCTGATTGTGTCGTTTGCTGATACAATAATGCAGGATACAATTACATAAACAACATTGTTGAAGCATATTTTCTCTTGCGGATAAAAAAACCCCGCTAAACTGATTGGGTAAACTTTGTCCACAAAAGATTCACCAAAGATTGGGTGACCAACATTCTTGAATTGAAGATTAAACCAAGATGAAGCCATGATCCTCCCAACCCAGAGGGAGTAAGAGAAAGGGACCACCATTGACCCGAATTTGCCAGCAGGGCAAATCTTTGTCAGCTCAAAATTCACGGACAAGAGCGATGTCATCAGAGGAATCTTACTGTGAAGACTTAGGTTTGGTTCCAGACCCTTTTGCAAGGAAAGCATTAGTTGGATCTACTAGGGATTATCGTGGAGGAACGATAGTCAGGGGTCCTCCTTGGTCTAGAAGTCACTAACTGTTTCGTGCTCCTAGAGGATGCTTATGAGCTTTTAACGAGGCCAGAAGAGCTTGAAGGGGCACATATTGTTACAATATTTTTTAGTATTTATTTCTATTGCGCCCCTTCAAACTCTCTACTCAGAGGCGCTCCTGACTACAGCGTGGACACTGCATCAAAGTTTTATGCCAAAGCACCCGAGCAACTGAAAGTGAAGGACTTGCTCAAGGTCTCTATGCTGTGGCTTGAGGTAGATTCGAACGTGGAACCCTAAGTAACATAATGGGATCAGTTTACAGTTTGCCATTAACTATTTGTATGATTTATGTTGAATTGGTAAAAATTGTGGGTGTATTGTTTGTGTTGTGATTCAGGTAATTTCAATTATGCTGCATGGGAACATCCTGGCATTGGACGCTCATTGTTTTGTATGGCTCTTCAAAGTATTGTTCTTTTCTTAATATTGTTTCTCATCGAGACCAGTGCGCTGTCAGCGTTGTGTCCGAGAAAGAGCAAAGCCCATCTGAAGACAGAGGTAAAGAACGAAGAGATTGAACTTGGCGATGGAGGATCGAAGGTCTCTCAAGATTCTGATGTTCTTTGCGAACGAGATCGCGTGATGAACTCACCAATTACGACCATCTTGAACACAGATCTTGTAGTCATGCAGGACTTGACGAAAGTGTTCGACGATTTCACTGCTGTCGACAAGTTAAGTCTGGGAATTCACAGCGGCGAGTGCTTCGGGCTGCTTGGGGTGAACGGGGCGGGTAAGACAACGTGCTTCAAAATTCTGACGGGAGAGTTAGAGCCGTCTCTTGGTAATGCGTACGTTGATGGGCAAAGTGTCTGGGGAAGAAGAAGCAAGGTCTATCCGTATATCGGTTACTGTCCACAGTCGGACGCTCTTCTTGACCATCTGACTGTCCGTGAGACCCTGTGGATTTTTGCCTTGCTTCGTGGTATACCCTCAGAAAAGCGAAACTACGCAGTGGACGCGATGATTGACCGCTTAATGCTGAGAGATTGTTCCAACAAACGAACAGTCACTCTCAGGTGAGTTGTGAGTATCGTTAAGTCAGGCGATATCATTAGACAAAAAAGGTTATCTTTTTGATTTCAGCCGCTATAGCTTGAGAAAAAATTGGCCAATCCAGATTGCAAGAGAAAATAGAGCACCACTGAATTCGGCAGGCTATCAATAAATAAATAAATAAATAATGAGTAACAGGGTAATGTAATTCATATGTTCAGTTGATGTTCGCAAATCTATTAAACTTAGAAAATGACATATTCCTCAGCGCTGCAGTTGTACATGAACACAGCTTCGTAACATTTGATTGTATCACTGCTGACATTCTCATAACGAGGTATAGATAATAAGATAAATTGAAAAAATGATTTGGTACACAGTGATTTGTATTTTGTTTCCAGTGCACCTATAAGGTAACTTTAATCCTGTGAAGAATATTTCTTCATCAGAACATTTTCTTGAGCATTGTTTCTATGTAGTTGCTACGCCAAATTGCATGTTCGGACTTTCCACCTCAGGAGTTTTGATGCTGATATTGTGAAGAATTGTAATTACAAACTGTAATTTTTGAGGCAGTCAGTGAAATGTCAGTTAATCACTTTGATTTTTGTGAAAGCAATTATTGTTTCAGACACTTTTGCAAACCTTCTTTCTTTGTGCAGTGGTGGAAACAAACGAAAGCTGAGTGTTGCCATAGCTCTCATTGGAGATCCGCCAATCATCTTCCTTGATGAACCAACAACTGGAATGGATCCTATGTCGAGAAGAATTGTGTGGAACACTTTGAATGCACTACGCAAACGTGGAAGAACTCTTATACTCACCTCACATTGGTTTGTTTATATATATCAGTACATTTGGTATAGTAAACAACTTTTACAATTCATCTGGGGGTGGTTTCGTCTTTTTAGGTCTATTGTGACGACTTGTTTCTTTAAATTACAATTTAGAATTTGGTTCCTGCCAGCATGTTCAATTGTTCACTTTCGTTCTTATGGGCCAATCAATATGGATCTAATCTAAATCTAAAAATCTAACATGAGCATATGTAAAGCGCTTATCACAGAAGAGCTATTCAGAAGCGTCCTCAGCATGACAGGCTCGTGGCAGCAATGACATGCTATTGAATTCCGCATGCTACGAATGGTACAAATATATCAAGGCGGTCAGCAGAATGGGGAAGGCCTGAGGATCGTGCAGAGAGCAGCTTGCACATCAAGTCATAGACGTATTTAGGCACTAAGCCCTGTGGTGACTTAATAACTAGGAGGAGGGCCCTGCATCTGATGCACACAAAGACTGGGAGCCGGTGAGGGTTCTCTCATCACTGTCATCAGTTATTCATAAACATCAGAGCAGAGGTGTTACATCTGTTCTCCACTTTAACAGTTAAATAGCTTACGCATTCGACCCTATAAGAAAGCAAAAGACATGTGACATTGGATTTTATTGAACTCTGTGTTTTCCAATTGCTGTGTGTTTTGTTCTATTTTTCAAGCATGGAAGAATGTGAGGCGCTGTGTACGCGTATTGCAATCATGGTGAATGGAAGGTTCCAATGCCTGGGAAGCGTACAGCACCTCAAATCGAAGTTCACTGAAGGCTACACACTGATCATCAAGACAGGAGGAGGAGGAGGAGGAGGAGGAGGCGGCGGCGGCGGAGAAGCAGTCACCACCGGGGAAAGTCAGAAGAATGTTAATCAAATTAAATCGTTTGTGAGCTCTACATTCCATGGAAGTATTCTGAAAGATCACCATGAAGGTCTGTTGAATTACCAGATACAAATTCCCAACTTGAGCTGGTCTAAAATATTTGGGATCATTGAGAGAGCCAAACACCATCTCGAGATCGAAGATTATTCGGTCAGTCAGACGACTCTGGAGCAGGTGTTCATCAGCTTTGCACGAATGCAGAATGCAGCAGCAACATGCAAACAGTAGTTGGAGCTTTAAAAATGTGGCACAAGGATGGTTCATCGATATTTTAATGTTCAGTAATACTTGATGTTGTAGTGTATTGCGTGTAAACAACTGTTCTGTCTTTTGAATACGTTGCAAAAGTGCTGCCTGCGCCAATACAATCTTCTGGTTCTCTGCCCCTAGGCAGGTTCGGCTGTCCAGTGTCGCCACTCTTCCCTCCGCTGGGCCTTCTCCTTTAGTTTTTGGTATCCAATCCTCGTCATCAACGTGTCCAGCAGCATCTGCCGTGGTCTTCCTCTTGTTCTTTTCCCCTCCATTTTTCCTTCTATCACCATTTTTACCAGGTTGTCTCCTCTTAGCGTATGCCCTATCCATTTATTTTGTCTTTCTCTGATATCACTGTTCTTTGCTCTCCTACCCTTTCCAACACTTCCTCCTTTGTTCTGTGTTCCGTCCAGCTGATCTTCTCCATTCTTCTCCAAGTCCACATTTCAAACACTTCCATTTTCTTTATGTCTTCTTTTCTCATTGTCCAGGTTTTGGAACCATACAACACCACCCTCCACACTAGTGTTTTTATCATTCGTTTCAATACAATACAATCTAGATGATGCTAAAGTTATTTGACGCAAGTGAGTTGCACTGGTTAGCTTCCACTCGCACACAGATCCCAACCGATGGACTCCCATCCAGAGCTGATGTTGTTTCCTGGACTTCTTCTTTTTGCTCTTCCATCAAACGTGCGTTGACAATGAGGCTAAATTACAAGATGTCTCCACATTCCTCTGTCTCTTGTAGTGTCCAATGCCCTTCTCATATCCATATTTTTTCAGATCTTCCATTATGTTATCCATCCAGGTCTTTTGCTGTCTTTTCTTCTTCTTATGCCCTCCACTTGTCCGTCCAGAACCGCACTTCTTTCCTGGACTACACAGTATTAGAGAGGAGGAGCGACAATGATATGCGGTGAGGCTCACAATGAGTCAATCAATGCAACAAACTAATTGTCAAAGTGGACATAGTTATCACATGACATCTTAGTTATACAGACAGGTCAAAGTCATTAATTTCAATCGCATATTCATTTTTTGCTTGTTGTTTTTGTAGTGTGATTAAGTGAAAATGCGAAGTAATTGTCATATAAAATGTACCTGCACTTTGCACCTGCTTCCTCTGTAACCTATATGAGGCATTGATATTCTTAGCTAGATAGACGAGGAAGCTATAAAATGAGTGTTGTTACGGCAATAGAACAACTGCAATGCAGTGGGCAACTTTCTATTTTCCGTAATTATGATGAATAGCTTACACTAAGTAGACTGCAATTCATTTTGATATATTGTATTGTATCGTATTGTGTATGAGAATTTATAAAGCTATAACATCTATTACAAGAAATGGTATCCCGGTGCATAATTTAAACTTAACGCTTGTTTTGCTTGAAATTATATTTATCAAGTGTGCTTCACCAATGATTATTATTGTCTTTTTTTATAGTTAACTGTTTATTCGTTTTGATATTGTCTTTGCTGTTGTATAGTAAAACATTGTGGTTATAGTTATTTAAGAGTTGTGAGCTTTTCTATAGTCTCTTGTTACGTTTGAACTTGAAATTCACCTGTGATTTTGATGTTTAATACCATCTGTGTTATTTATTAATTTTAAAGACATTTAATCAAATTATATTGGCTACTCAAAATGTATTTTTAAATTTCAATGCATATTTTTGCTGGTTGGATAAGAAAATGTCCACTACTAAAAGTTAGCACAATTAGAGCATTAATCAAAGTGTATTGGAGTTATTCATTCTATTCATTTATTCATTGTGTGGATTTATATAGCGCCACTTCAAGAAAACTACTCAGAGGTGCTCAGCCCAGATCATGGGATTCCAACTTTCTTAGGACGACATAGTGCACACCCCAAATTGACATAAATCAATGTCTGCCCCCATCGCACCACTAGTTAATTTTCTACTATTGTTCTCATATGGGGTTGAATCTGTGCAAAACCAAATATATTTATGGCACGAAAATCCGACAACAATATGTGCTGTAGCACTAGAATTTGAATATTTTAGACTAGTAATAAGGCCTTATTACTGTCTTTGAATCAGAGGGGATTAGCCTACAGCATGACTCGCGCCGATTGACATTCATACTTCGTCAGTAAAGGGTAGGTCGAAACCGAACAAAGCCCCATGAACAAGGAGTGGAGTAGCCCACACCACCCGTATGGTCTAATTTAGGATGCTACAAAACCAATTTGTAATAATCAATTGCATTTAGATTTGGATGACCTTTCTGGCAGTTCTTGTGCATTCTGACCTGCGCTGTTGAACCCGATAATCGGCTCAATTAGAGTAATGGCTGTGTAAGGTCGGCTCATTATCTTTTCATATGAATAGCGGTCGGATTGGGAGCGAGAGGGCGCAGTCCCTGGCTGCAGTGCCATCCCATCCAATTGGTGTGCTTAGCTGGTGGCATCCATTTGCTTGTAACGCTGGTCAATGCTTTGTAGAGAGAGACTTGTGTGCATGGCATGTGGGAGTAGGCAATGCCATTCATTGTGCTGGTAGGCCTACTCCAGCTTAGGCTTATCGGGATTTATAATAAAAATCCAACAGCTGAGTTGACAATTTAAGTTTTCATTGTGGCTTTATATCACATATCTGGGGCAGTAGAATTGTAAACAAGCAACTCGTAAAGTTGTTAAAGTAATTTTCTGAAACGTTGAAGTTATTGACAGTGACACAGCAAGGGAAGTTTTACACCAGTAATGAGATATCACCATTATTCCACTTGAAGTTGATTGAACTTGCAGCAGTGATCAGGTGTTAGCTCCTATAGGCCTACGATTACTTAAGCACTGGAATTTTGATGAAACAGGGAATTGCTCATCTTTGTGAAGAACTGTAACTTGGAAGCTCTACAGAAACATTATATTGCTTGCCTTTGAGGAATAACGTCTTATTCACTTGCCATAGGAATGTTCGTTGTATAGTTTTGAGCAATTGGAATGTGAATGTTCATTTTGTGAATGCACATTGGAGTTTAGGCACCAGAAAATGTCATGACAAATTGGACATGCAGATGCTTTTCAACTCGGATATCAGTGAGCAAAGAAATTGGAGAGAGAGAGCATAATTAGCTCGGTTTCCTGGTAGCTCAGATCATCTGTCGCAATGGCTTTTAGTTTGATTCCATTTTTCCTTGCTCTGTGTGCTTCAGTTGCTTTTTCTTCTCTTCAGACAACAGGTAAGAGTCTTGTTCGTGGCTGTTTTTTTATGTTGTTACTGTTGTAACACAAAACAAGAATTGTGTGGCTGTGCTTGGAAGCATTTTAGAAGCAACATTATAAAAAAGTTCTTGGCTGGCTACTGCAGCGTTTCTGGTTGCGGTTGCTTATTTTGTATTACTATAGTACCGTCGTTATAATTTTGGTTTCAATATCATCATCGTCATGGTTTTTTTAAAACTTATATTTATTATAATAGAATGATAATACATTAATTTGTCAGATAACAATAAAAATTCATAAGGATGCTTTCTTTAAATTAAAAATGTGTATTTCTGTGTAAACACAGTATCTGCATTTTGAGCATTTGGGTTGGCTTATCTGTGTACTAGTATATTCTGTGCTAGATAAGTGATTTGTGTGCTGGCATGTAGCAGAAATCTAGAGTTTGATTCTCAACAAAGGCTGAAAAAGAGCTACGCTACATTGGCCTTTGAGACATGATCAGCAAGTGTTGTAGCACTTGATTTACCGGTGATCAATGGTACTAAAATCTTATCAAACCAACAAATGAAAGCTATCATTTCATGAAGTGCTAAGATATAAATATGAGATTACACATGTTGTCGGGCTGTTAATTGTCCCCAGACACATGACCTTTTATATTACCGTAATTTGTCCTAAGGCACATAATGTGGCGATGAAACTGTTCTAGAGAATGCATTTTCAGCAGGTAATCCTGGCCTGAGTTGAGGGAACTATTCATTTGATTGGAGTTCCCACTTCAAACCAGTGTGGATATCATTGTCGCACTCATTGCTATGATTCATTGCTATGGTTCTTTACTTCTTGTGCTCACTATTCTTATATCCACAGAAAAGCCATCACGCTTTATGGTTTTACTGATATTGATTTAATAATACTATAATAAGAATGATACTACATTAATATGTCACAGATAGCACAGAAGCACTGTTGGTGTAGTTTAATTTTTACTGTTTTTGTTTGTGTCATGTAAATTGTATGTATCATATAATTATAAGATATATCATTGACATTTTGTGTCATTTTTAGATACATTGTATCAAATATATGGGATTATTGTGTTTGCCATGTGTCAGATATATTATATATCAAATATATCACACCAGATATATCATATAATTGGGTGTATGACTGTATGTATCATATATCATAAAAATTATGTATTATGTAGCATAGGTTAGATGCATTATATATCAAATGTATCATGCATTGGATGTATCATAGATACATTGTATATGGATACATCATATATAAGATATTTCATATATTGGATATATCGACATTGTATATTGAATGAATCATGTATATTGGATTAAGTATCATTTATAGGATGTATTATAGGTTGGATGTGTCAATTGTGTCATAATTATTGTATGCTGTATGTATCATTATATTGGGTATATCGTCTATTGCAGTGGTTCCCAACCTTTTTTGACTGCGTGGCCACTTTTTCTAAGTTGGAGGACACGAGGGCCACTCTTTCTTAGTTGAAGGACATTAGGGGGGGTCACAAGGCTAAAATTTAGTTAACTAAAAGCACAATTTTTTTAATAATTGAATCAAAATAGAATGTTTGATGTTATTTAAAGAGGTCAGAATTAAAATAATTAGTAATAGAAAATAATTATGTGCTCTATGCTGTCTAAATTGTCAATTTTTCATGTATTTTTAAAGTTCTTTGAGAGATTTGAGCCACTTTTTTGAGGCCGGGCGGGCCACTTAAAATTGGCCCATGGGCCTCGGGTTTGGAACCGCTGGTCTATTGGATATATATCATAATGCTTCATTAATGTTGATTGTTAAGACTGGAAATTTAGATGACGGTACATAATATCATAGTTGTTAGCTTCCTTCGCAGTTTGAGTGTCATATATATGAATTACCACTTATGGCACTTTAAATGTGGCGATAATTAAACGGTGAAAATTATGTTTAAATGTTTGACAAAACGCCGTTTCCTGTACTGCCATCGATAAGCCTATTTTTGATGAGGTCAAAGTCCATCCTGTTTTTTATGATCCTCTTATCTTCCAAGGCAAACAGGGAACATAGGATGGGATTAGCTGCTCTTTTTCTAGATCTTCAGCAACAGACTGACTCTGTAATTACAGCTTATTTGTTTTGAATATGGAATTCTGCTGTAATAACGAATTCCATGAACTGTGCATACACCACACACTGTGGCATAAATTTCTTACTCGTTGTTGAATCCAGGAAAGCGATTATGAGGCACTTCAAATAACTCTCCCTGTGAATTATTGTAGCCTCTCCAAAATCCCGCTGCTGCCACCGTTAAGGGATGATTTCCTCTCTCACCCTGACTCCTCCCTTGTCAGCGGAATACCCTGGTCGTCGGTACATAATATCATAGTTAAAATGCCATTTCCGATAGTGTCTCCTTAAATTGGGAAATTATCTCTAATGGGAGAGACTCCTGGAGTGGCTTATGCTGTATAGGAGTCACCACCCACCAACAGAGCCATAGCACACCACGTGAGACCATGTTTCAGACATGATTGGCTGTGTTATTTAAGCTGATATGTAGCTTTCACTTTTTCTGTTTGAAGGGTTCAGCTATTCTACACATACAGAGTGTGTTTCTGTTGTGCACTTTTTTTATCTCCAGGCTGTAATTCATGTAGTTTGAAAAGTCCTGTTCTGTTGTCCAGTAAATTACAGTTATGCTGTCAGTTGAAAACTCATCTGCTGTGTTATAGATCTACTTCCATGCTGTATGAATGTTGCTGACATTCAAGACTGTCAGATCACACTTTCTCGGAATGACCTCCCTTCAAAGCTGCGTCTATTACATCTGACCAGATGTTTCATAAATCTCTCAAGTCTTTTCTGCCATGTGATGGTAGATTGACCCTTGGGCTGCTATATAATCTAATATAATCTAATATGAACATTTGTACAGCGCTTCTCACAGCAGAGCTACTCAGAAGCGCTCTTAGCATGGCAGACCAATGAAATGGGAAACTCAAACAGTGAAGAGATGCAGGTGAATTCCTTCACCAGAATCCTGTCACGAATTGCAGGAGGAAGGTCATTCCACATTGACACATTGAGGGACCCACAGTAGCAAAGCCCAATGCAGGGGTTAATTTGGTTCATGACAGAGGTGCAGATAGATCATGGTGGTCAGCAGGACGAAGAGCGCATGAAGATGGTGCAGAGAGCGGCTTACACATTAATAATAATGATAATAATAATACAGCTCTGGTGGTGTGCCATGGCAGTCGTTGCCTGGGGAACTAGAAGATCAAGTCGATCTGCTGACTGGAGAGGGTGGGAAGGGACTATGCAGCAAGTGACAACTTTAGGTATTTAGGAGCTTGTACATGTACGTATGTTGCTATGCAAATTGTTTCTATTACAATTGTGATCTGTTTTCTTTGTCTTAGAATCAACAGCTGAAGTGTCGGATGACAATCGAACAGTGGTTCAGTTGAAGTCACGATTTGTGGCTGGCAATGCGCTCGAGATACGTTTGGTTGTGGTTGGAAATAACTCAGGATGGGAAGAGTTCAATGCGCATGTTGGAAACAATTCTGATATTGAGTTGGAGTTGTCAAACACTTCTTCTGTCTATGCAGTTCTTGCTAATGAAACGTGTGATGTTCCTGTATTGCCAACTGTTTGCCATTTCAACAGGACGCAGGTGGGTGGGGGGTGATTGGATATTCCCTTTTCTTCCTACAGTTCATTGCATGATTGCCCTAACATGTCTCTACATAAAGGAAGAGAAAGGTACAGTGGTACACCCATGTCTGCTTCAGTGTCTGGTGGTCAGCATGGGTTGGACTGTCGACTGAGATGTCATGGGTTCAAATCCCCCCACCAGGGCAGTAATTTGCTTAGAGATTTCTGCTTTGCACACATCTTATTGTTATACCCAATTTATAAATGCGTAATCTGATTTACATTACTTGTTGGCTTCAATGAACTTGATCTGAGGCACACGGAATCCTGGTAGGCCTGCAAGGACTGAGTTCCATGTTGTTTGTTGTTAGGCCTGCAGATATATTTTATTTCCCCTATGTTTAAATTCTGCAACATCATTTTTACACCAAGGCAACCAGTAATAATTTTTAATTTCTAGATAAATTATCCTAATCATGAATTAAAGCTTGAGCGTTCTTTTCTACCTCAGATGAAAGATGTAGGCCTAATGTCAGCTTGTAATAACCTATTGATCTGCATCCTAAAGTTAGTTCTGATGATGTAGTAATTGAGTAAATTTCATTGTCACTTGACTAGGTTTGCACGTTTTGGAACCTGGAGCCAACTCGATATTACATTGTCTGCGTCCGCATTTGGTCGGCCAATGCCACCGAGGAGAGGCTGAGTTCTTGGAAGACGGTCAACTTAACGACAGAATGTTAGCATTGGAATGATGACATTTTTTATTAGGGAAAGAATGCTTAATTTTATCCACGGAAATGCAGATGGTTGAAATGGTCAGCTGAATGGAGACATAATAATTATTATAGAAATTGTTTGAGAGACATAATTATTAATTATGCATTGTGATTTCAATGACAAGGATTGTAACTTAAGTAGCGGCTGTGTCAGCTTGAACCATTTAAATAAAACAAAATTTATATTAATATTGATTGATTGACTGACTTACTGACTGATTGATTGATTGACTGATTTACTGACTGATTGATTGATTGATTGACTGACTGATTGATTGACTGACTGATTGATTGACTGACTGATTTACTGACTGATTGATTGATTGATTGACTGATTGATTGACTGACTGATTGATTGACTGACTGATTGATTGCATCATTCTTTCCAAATGATCTGTAGGAATGCTCATTAAACATTAAACTTGGATCTTTCAATCTTTGTGGGACATTAAACCCTGGATCTCTGGAAGTCAATGGTATTGAAAGGCTGAATTACAACTGACAGACACTGAAACAAGTAACCGGATTCTTTTGGTTCACCCAAGATTTGGCCAAAGAGACAACCCAGTTCGGCAAGAAATTCCTGTCCCTGGGCATTAATTGGTTTCCCATTGTTTCAAAACCAAATTTGTTTCCATTTTGTAGTTCGCCAGCCGCCATCGATCATTGACTGCACGGCCGACATTGTCCATGGTGATCATAAGGTTATGGACGACACGGCATCTGTTTTGGAAGTTCCGTTCTTGGAGTCGGACAATATAAGCGTAGCATGCCACGTGACGGGTCATCCCACGCCCAGGTTGGTAGTAGTCATTGTTGTGGCCAACAGCAGGACTTTTTGTAGCTCTGTTTATTTGGTTAATGCCAGTGCTAAAAGTTAACTTAAGTACATACCTGTAGTTAAGTTTGTTTCTCTTCATGTTCTTGACAATTTAAACTTTTCTGCAATCTGTCATCACCTAATTTGATTTATTTTATTTCATTTAGGCTATGTTGGTTAATTTTTCTTGAGAATTTTTTACTTGGGTGACCTTCCCCAACGGGATGTCCATCCCTTTAGGGCCCCCTTTGTAGTCAATGATTGCATTGGCAATTTTCTACTTTTGCTGTCATCTTGTTTTCTGGTTGCAATAAAGTGAGTTGAATTAAACGGGGAAAAAATCGGTTTGTATGGTTTAAATATCTTAGCGTCATCTGGTGCAAAAACCGACTGGACTGCAATGCTTCGGATGCTGGCAGCGAGTTTAAAGTTGACTCTCGTGGAGTGCTTCAGATCATAAATGCTTCACGACGGAACGGAGGATTGCTGCACTGCATAGCAGAGAACCAGTATGGGAGAGCAATGACTTCAGCTATCCACTTAAACTTTATGGGTAAAATCTACTTATCTGCTTAACATATACTGTATATCAAATCCTGGGAGTATTTTCTTATATACTTCAGGAATATCTTTACATGAAAGAGTTGGTACATGAGTTTATATTTATTATGTGCTCAGAATATGACTTGGAGTGTTTTTGTTGTCTATCCATTGTGTGCAGATAATTTGACAAGTTGATTGCTAAAGATATTGGATTTGAATTGTGTGTTTATCATGTCATTTATTTTTTTTACGGAGGATCATTTGTGTGTAGCTGTTTCTAAAGCAAGCAATTAGAATATCTGTCATGTTATTTGATTGACTATGATAATAATAATAATGATTATTATTATTATTATCGTTATTATTTTTATGCAACAAAAGATTCCGCGAAGGCCACAGCTAAACTTGTCATTCTTTTCAGCAAGGAAAGGTTGACAGAAGTCATATATGATAACTGACCAATTTAAGTAACTATTTGAATACGTAATTATCTGACTATTTAACTAACTGTGACCTTTAACCCTGCAACCCCAATGGTCTAACCCTTTGACTCAATTGTTTTTATACACCTTCAGAGTTGACACGATTTCCATCCAGCGACGACGTACGTACGTACGCTGTTTCCCTCGGCGCCAGCGTTAAGCTTGACTGTCGTTATCCGAGCAGTAGTCGGATGTACGAGTTCACATGGAGCAAGATCAAAGCTCTCAACGATCCAGCGCCACAGGAGGTGCTCCCAGATGAAAGGATCGCCCTCGGATGGGATGGTTAGTTTTTTAAATCTGGGAATGGATCACATTTAGCGATTATTGTCATCATCATCATTATCATCATCGCGATTATCATCATCATCATCATCATCATAGTTAACTAATATGATAATCAACTGTCTTTATCAGTCTATTGTACATGACAACTGCTACCTGGGTGACCCTACTCAGGGAAATCAAGATCCCTTTTGGGTTTCCGATATTGTAATATTGCCAAGTCATGAGAACCAGCTTATTCACAGGCGCTTAGTTTAAACATCATCAATCAGTGGGGTGGGGGGTGGGTGAAATTGGTTGTTTGTTTCTCTTTAACAACCGTGTGTCATAGGATGATTTAGTGTTGCCCTCCTCCTTTTTCCACGGTAGGACTGGCATTGCCAAAATGCGAGCAGTGGCAGGGTTAAATGGTTGGGTTTGTACAGAATTGATGTACCGGTAATACATTCCTGGTGGCCTTCACAAGTGAAAAGTTTCTATTTGTTTCTGTAGGGTCTCTTCTATTTCTGCACACGCTGGCAGCCGATGCTGGAATCTACCAATGCAACGTCATGAACCGTTATTTTGAGTTCAAAAAGGTTTCTGGAAGTCCGTCAAAGCTGGAACTGACTGAAAGTAGGTGTTAGTTTGCATTGTAACTGCTGTCAGTGTATTTGAAGCATAATTTTATTTATCCATTTAATTAACCCACTATCACGATCACTGCCTACGCCCTACCCGTTTGTATTTCAATGTTAAATCATAATATTTATTCATTCCTTCATGTAGTCAATTATTTATTCACGTATGTTCATGTTTATTATTAATTTAAACTGACACATCACAGTATGATTAAAACTCATAGTATGAACAAGTTGTTTGAAGGAGTCGAATTTAGCTGTGTGGCAGCCATGCAAGGTTTCCATCATGTCCTACTGCAGCTGATTTTTACCATTGCTGTCACGTATGAAATGCTGAATGGACCTTTTAGCATGTTTCATTCCTATTTTGAACGGGGATGAGAATCATTGTGCATGGAAAATAAAGTATAATAATTATGGTGGAAATATTATTTTATGTCATTTTTTTGTCATCAGCTGCTTCACCATCGTTCAACCGTCATCCTGAACTTCTCATCAAGTCACCAGAAATCGTGCGTGCCATAGTGGGAGGATCGCTGAAACTGCAATGTGTCTTCGCAGGAAAGTGAGTCTGCATTATTATTTAATTTAGTAACTATCATGTGACAGACAGACAGAAACATAGATAGAGACTGTTCGTGGTCAAACCTTATTATTTTATTGGCTCAAGGAGTTGCTTTAATCTGCTTGATTTTTCTTTTGACTATGTTATTCAGCAGTTGTATCTGAACTTCTGGGGATCAATAATTATTCATTGATTTGATTTTAAAGCATATGAATTAATGAGTGAGCTTGCAGGCAAAGAGGTGACAGAGTGAGCAGTGGAGCAAGTGATTAAGTTCGGTTTCAGATGAGTTAGTAATTGTGATTGATTGATCAATTGATTGATTGATTGATTGATTGTTTGAGTGAGTGAGTGAGTGAGTGAGTGAGTGAGTGAGTGAGTGAGTGAGTGAGTGAGTGAGTGAGTGAGTGAGTGAGTGAGTGAGTGAGTGGGTGGGTGGGTGGGTGGGTGGGTGGGTGGGTGGGAGGGAGGGAGGGAGGGAGGGAGGGAGGGAGGGAGGGAGGGAGGGAGGGAGGGAGGGAGGGAGGGAGCAATATGGTTAGAGTGAGCAGGAATGATTCAGGTGGTTGATGGACGGATGGACGATAGAAATGTGAATTCTATTTTTTTAAGTTTTTCATCCATGCATTACAATGATTACATGCATGTGTTTAATTATAATTTGCAATGCTGTATGCCTATTCCTGCCTTTTTGGCTTGCACTCCATCATGCACAACATTGCAGCACTGCTGCAAAACTGGAGCTAGCGAGAGAGCAGCAGCAGCAATTACAGTGCGGAAATGAGCATGTAATTGCCAAGTATCACCATAATTGTTGGATGCCCAGATGTCTGAAATTTGCCCAACGTCCCATTGATTAAATATCCCCCTGTACTGCAAACTTCCCTTATGAATCACCCGTCTCTTGAACCCAGTGGCGTCTACCAATGGGGGGGTTGGGAGAACGTTCTCCCACGACTTCTGAAAGTGGGGGGGTTTGACGTTTTTGGGTCTAAATTGGGGGGGTTTGCTGAATTCCTATTAAATAAAGGCCTGGAATACGAAAATTATTGTCGAAAACACATGTTACCTCGAACTAACGAACCCACGGTTCGCTTGAAGTCACATAGGCCTATTTGGTAGGGAGTACAACAACTCATAGACATTAGTGTCAGTCAGGTCTCTGGCATACAAGGGTGGATCACAGTCATTCGGATCGAATTGACCTCTTATCACCTGTCATGCTTACTCGAATTGACCTCTTATCACCTGTCATGCTTACTGACGGATTCAAGCCGAAGCCCACGCCACGGCAGGTGATGAAGGGAACAAAATTAATGATGCGACGGTCGCGCAGCAAGAATCAAACGACCTGTTAGACACTGTCTTGCTGTGCAAGTGCAGCTTGCCTCAGTCTCCTGATACGACGGACAGTGGTCCCTTCTGTAAAAGTAGCCTAAGCCTAATTAAGCTAATAACAGATGTTTCGTATTAGATTCCCAGCCAGCAGATCGCTGAAATGGATAAGAACAGGTCTGATGTAGGCCTACATGTAAACAGTCTTTCCATGCTAGAGATGCAGCCGTAAAGTGCTAGAAGCGAGATGATAGTCATTATAGCCTACTATAGACAACCGAATGTGACTGTTTATGTGTTAAGTTTTTCTTATTTCGCGAAGAGTTGCATCGACATCAGCAGGAGTTTTCAACAGCTAAAGGTCTGCATACACAGAAAATTTCTGTGGAGAATTCGAATTCTTAATTTCGAGCTTCTAAGCGCATGGATGGAGACTTAAAGAGGGGGAGGAACGGAGATGCTTATATCGTCCCAATGTTTAAGAAATATATAAGAAATATTATGTACATTGTTATCCACTATTTATCTATAATGAGAATTTGTATAAGATAGCAGCTTAAAAGCTACCATAACATTTTACAAATAAAAAATTGAACAATTGGACATTTATTAAAGTCTTAAACCACATCTAGGCCCTATATGTATGAGCACTGAAATCATGACAGCTTAAAAGGCTAGGCCTACGGCTACAATGTGCAAATCCAAAAATTGCATAGCCTACAATTGGAAGTCAACACTCTAAAGTCTTAAACCATGGCTAGGCTATCAGCATTGAAAAATGAAAAATCTTACCATGACGCTATGGAAATTCACATAAGCTTAAGTTAAAAGAAAACTAGGAGTACCGGGTAGGCGATGTCTTTATTGAAGTCCTAAACCATCTCTTTCAACAATGAAATTATGAGAACTTTTTGACAGGACGGCTTCAAGTGTTAGCCTACCATTACAGTGTGGAAATTTGAAAAATTATAATAATTGGAGGGGACAGTTTTGAAGTCTCAAACCACGACTATCAGCACTGAAATGATGAACAATTTCATTAAAATGACAGCCTACCATTACAGTGTGGAAATTTGAAAAATTATAATAATTGGAGGGGACAGTTTTGAAGTCTCAAACCACGACTATCTGCACTGAAATTATGAACAATTTCATTAACATGACAGCCTACCATTAAGCTTACAGTGTGGAAATTTGAAAAATTATAATAATTGGAGGGGACAGTTTTGAAGTCTCAAACCACGCCTATCAGCACTGAAATAATGAACAATTTCATTAAAATGACAGCCTACCATTACAGTGTGGAAATGTGAAAAGTTATAATAATTGGAGGGGACAGTTTTGAAGTCTCAAATCACGACTATCAGCACTGAACTGATGAACAATTTCATTAAAATGACAGCCTACCATTGCAGTGTGGAATTTCAAACCATTTTCAACATTAGGGAAGGGAACATCCTCCCAAACCCCTCCCGCTTTGGCGATCGTCCTTCGGCTGCTCGTTTGCACCTCCCCCCAAAAAACCAAGACCAAGTCTCCGTCTGTGTTTAATCGCAATATTTCATTTCGATTACTGCAGCAACAGGATATTTTGCAACGGTGAGTTTTGATAATTTATAATTAGCCTAGGCTATACAACGTTTCTACTTGCCTGTTAAGCATACCATTTTAGGCCTACATGTATTTGGCCATAGGTAGAGCTGAGTCATATATTGCGTCTTGATTTTGCTTAGGCCAAGATGAGCACCCCCAAATTCCCTGTTCTCACGGGCGGAGTTTGGTTTCCGTTCTTGGGGGGGGGGGGGCTAATGCCTTCTAATGCCCTTGGGGTGGGGGGCTAAGCCCGGAAAAAGATATAATTTTCATGGTAAAAAAGCTGAATCTGAGCCTTCTTGGGGGCTTAGCCCCCTACACCTGATAAACTCTGCCCATGCATGTTCTTTGCTCAAACATTTGCGTTTGAAGTTCATCCCAGAAATTAAAAGGTAGGCAATAAATTATGATGACACGCTATCGGTCAATTGCAGTCTCTTACAATGGCCATACATATAAACAATCGTATTTTCGATCCCTCCCCACGCGCATCCGTGCATTTTGTTGACACCCCTATCCTATTAATGCATGTAGGCTATACGTCTTAATCAGACATTTAATTGGCGTACGCACATTCTGCCGAGCCCCCCCCCCCCCATGTACGCAAATCGTCTAAATACAGTGATCCTTCCCCTCCGTGCGTAGGTAATGTATGAATAGATTCTCATAAAATTGTTGAAGTCGGCGAAAATGGGGGGGTTGGTTTTCCCACTCCAAGTGGGGGGGTTAGACGCCACTGCTTGAACCCAGTGTTCCACTCAAGAAGTGGTCCATGTTTTTGCTACTTGTAGGGGTTAATAAATCATATGCGTTGCAAGACTTTAACTCTGCTGCCATGGTGTTTCTAGGGGCATATTTAGAGAAGATTACGTTGGATGAGCTAGGTTGAATTAATTTAATTAAAAGCTTGTCATATGAGGATGTGTTTCATCCCTAACTCAGAGATGTCAAATTCATTTTTGCGTGGAGAATTAAGTATAATATGTAAACTAAGATACGTTTTCATCATTTATGCCATCTTTCATTTGCCATCGTGAACTCATCACTAAGTCACTGGAAATCATGTCATCGTCATCCTCTTTGTAAAGATAGGATAAGATAGATTGATAAGATAGATTGATAAGATAGATTGATAAGATAGATTGATAAGATAGATTGATAAGATAGACTGATAAGATAGACTGATAACATAGATTGATAACATAGATTGATAACATAGATTGATAAGATAGATTGATAACAAAGATAAGATAGATTGATAACAAATATAAGATAGATTGATAAGATAGACTGATAAGATAGACTGATAACATAGACTGATAACATAGATTGATAACATAGATTGATAACATAGATTGATAAGATAGATTGATAACAAAGATAAGATAGATTGATAACAAATATAAGATAGATTGATAAGATAGATTGATAACAAGGATAAGATAGATTGATAACATAGATTGATAAGATAGATTGATAACATAGATTGATAACATAGATTGATAACAAAGATAAGATAGATTGATAACATAGATTGATAACATAGATTGATAAGATAGGATAAGTTGGGCTAAGATAAGCAAAGAATAATCTTCGTGAGTCACTTATTTTGAATCAGTTCTTCTTGTGTTGATTTTCTTCTGAATGCTTTTATCTTATCTTGTCTGTCTTTAAGGCCGATTCCTAGCGTTGTTTGGCGTTCAGAGTCCAGCAACTATGCTCTGCGAAACCAGAATCTTACGTTGGCCATAGATGATGTCCAGTTGTCTGACCAACACAAATACATTTGTTCAGCTCATAATTCCGAAGGAAGCACACAGGAAAGCACAATCAATGTCGTGGTTCATGGTGAGTCAAGATTTCGTGTTTTTGTCTGCTCCATTACATCGTTAAAATGGTTTTCGAAGGGTAAGGTATTTTTTAAACGTATGTTTGGTAGAAACAAGAGGAAAAAAGATAGAATTATCTCAGTGAGAGACTGAAATTTAACTCGTTAGAAATTTAGAATGCTGTCTGAGACTACTTATAATTACATGTGTAATGAGGTCATTTCTGAAGTTCAAGAATATTTTTGGCCCATTACATCATTCATTCATTCATTCATTCATTCATTCATTCAAACTGACAATTCAAGCACCTCTTCATTCATTTGTTCATCGATTCATTCATTTCAAGTATTTATGTAGCACTCCTTTAATCTATAGAGTTTCTCATTTCAATTGATTTTGAATGTGGTCAGAATTGCAGCAGAATCAAAAGGGTGCTGTTTAAAATGGGAAAACAAAATTTCACAGGACCTGGTGGCGTACCGGTGGAGGTCGGAGTGTGGCATGGCAACGGCATGAAACAACATAGAAAAACAACAACCATCTATTATCACCTGTCATCATTTTAATGCCATCTGTCAGCTATAGATGTGAATCTGTTGATTCAGTTCAGCTTTTATGCCCAAGCTAATGGTGGCATTTCTAGTTATATGGGCAATGCTTACAAACTGTTGAACTGTTTGCTCTTAATGACCCTCAATGCTCGTATCGTAATTCTGGGTCGATTTGGTCGACGTAGAGAATGCTTTCGATTAGTTCTTATTTATAGTCGTGCTACGTAAATGTCAAAAATCAATTACGTTTACAATTACACCTTGGCCTTAAAGTCTCAGAATCTGCTTGTAATTGTCTCATCTGTTTAGTAGTTTAGTAGTAGGCCTATAGTATTATAGGCTTTGTGTACAAGTTCAGTTGCCGTTTGTACAAAACCAGTGCCTGGGCTTTGTAATTTCGGTTGTTTTCTAGATTGAGCACCTGTGAGCGGTTTACTAAACTATGTTTATAAATGTTTTAATACAATACAGTATACATTATGTGATACAATTAAAGGGTATTCATAAATCTCTGATTCCATTGCATTGCTTAATATACATTTGGTGTACATTTTGCGTTGTGAATTGATTGTTGCATTGCTTTATTCATTTACACATAAAGTCAGGCTTGTAGTACTTGTTACTTGTACTCATGAAGTATCAGAGTACTAGTTTCTACTTCTTGTCACACATTAGCATGTATGTGTAATTGTAAAGAAGGGCAATACTGGGTTTGTGTCAGTCCCCAGAATTCTCCTAAGTAAAGTAACAGAACTTTAAACTTTGCTGTACAATTAACACTTCCCTTCATAAAAAATTTGGAGAGTAGTCTTATGCCCTGTTTATAAGTGCCTTGTGTTAATCATTTTAAGGAGATAGTGATTATCCATATAGAGTGTTTAGCTACTTGGCAATGGCACCAAATTAGGTGTACTTATACATGCTTCCCAAGTGCTTGCACTTGGTACTCAAGCAGTGGCGTAGCCAGGAATTTCTGATGGGGGGGGTTATGGCCAGATGCTTGCTTTTCTTATATAATTGGACAAATAACCTTTTTAAAAACGTTTTTCCTAAGCCAATTGGGGGTTTTATCCCCCAAAACCCCCTTGGCTACGCCACTGTTACAGTAACTCAAGTATGTGTGCTTTTACTTTGAAGTACTTGAAACAAGCCTGCATGTGTGTTGCAAAAAGAAGGATTCGTATTTGCAGTACAATGCGTAGGCGTACATGATATCAAGCTGTGCATCTGTCTTGTTTATGTTCAGAGGCACCGAGGTTTTTACAGCGACCAAGTTCAAGAAATGCAACTGTGGGTCAAACGATCAGATTCAGTTGTGAAGCAGAAGGAAATCCACCTCCACAACTCACATGGCTCATCAACGGCAAACCTATTAAACGTAACATCATTTCACTTCAATTATTGTGTGACCCCTCATTGATTAGGTTTGACTCTTCTTTTGTGGCCTTCGTTGAACAAAAGATCTTATTACAGGCGTGATGCAATCTATCCTGATTTTGTTATTGGTCTGACATAGTGATCAATGTGCAGTGTTGTGCATCCAACATGAATGTGTATGTTTTGTATCTGCTACAAGACATTTTAGGGAAATTATACACACGTGAAGCTGTTTTGCAGCTTTAAATTACACCACACATGACATAGAATAGTGTCCAATAGATGTGTTTGTTGTATGATTCCTCCTGAATTCCGCAATTTTTTGGTTCCTCCACCATTATTACTAATCACCCACCGTCACCTTCCACAGACTCTCCTACCAATCACCCTTTTGGTTTTTCACTCAAAACTAGAGCTCACCTCTTCAAGAACTCTTACTCTCCACCCACCTTAAAAAATGTTCCTATATGACACCCACCTTAACATCTACTCTACCCTTCTTACCCTTTAGAAACCGGAATCTGACACCTCTGCAAACAGTGTTCATGGTGGTGGTGGAGGTGGTGGTGGACTGATAGTTGTGGTGGTGGTGGTGGTGGTGTGGTGGTGGTGGTGGTGGTGGTGGTGGTGGTGGTGGTGGACTGGTAGTTGTGGTGGTGGTGGTGGTGGTGGTGGTGGTGGTGGTGGTGGTGGTGGTGGAGGTGGTGGTGGACTGATAGTTGTGGTGGTGGTGGTGGTGGTGGTGTGGTGGTGGTGGTGGTGGTGGTGGTGGTGGTGGTGGTGGTGGTGGTGGTGGTGGTGGTGGTGGTGGTGGTGGTGGTGGTGGACTGGTAGTTGTGGTGGTGGTGGTGGTGGTGGTGGTGGTGGTGGTGGTGGTGGTGGTGGTGGTGGTGGTGGACTGGTAGTTGTGGTGGTGGTGGTGGTGGTGGTGGTGGTGATGGTGGTGGTGGTGGTGGTGGTGGTGGTGGTGGGGGTGGTGGTGACAACATTGGTGATAAGTAAAAATATAAATAATTACCTTTTAGGTCTGAATGCCTTATCTTGGAGCTACACATTGTCGAGTAATCTGAATGAGTTGATCGTTCACAACGTGTCTTGGTCAACTGCATTCTGCATCCAGTGCAACATATCGAACACCTACGGATACCAGTTGGCCAACAGCTACCTGAATGTCTTCCGTAAGTTTGAGCAACTGAACAATATGATTTAAGGAGCATCATAAATGATATGTTGCTATCTTGGACTTCGGACATTCACCATTGGCAGTAGAATTGTCTGGACTGTAATGGTCTATCAATGCAGTCAAGTTGATTGATGTTACAAGATTGGATTGATGATACAAGATTGGATGTCAATCATAGTCCAGCACCAACTTGCATCTTCATAATGGGGGAAGGTTTGTTCAGAGCAGTCATTAAAGCCTGCAAATTTGGTCACTCGCGTATAATTTCGATCATACATTTTCATACATTCACCAACATTTGCACTTTAACACATTTGCAAAATTTTACCTACATTTATATTTTCATTCATTTACTTTTACCTTGAATCACCCTCCACGTATTCATTTCATGTATTGTCTTTTATGCCAGTGCCAACTAAGATCACCATACCTCCAGTGGACGTCACCCTTGCTGGTCAAGCAGTGGTCATCTTCCACTGTGGATTCGAATCTGACCCGTCCACTCCGGTCAGTCGCATCTGGCTTCGGGGTAACAAAGAAATTGTCTACGACGTCCAGAGGATCTACGTGCTCAGCAACCACTCTCTTGTCCTCAACCTTACGCATGAAGAGGACGGGGGCAATTCCTTTGTTGCCCAGTACACCTGTCTTGCCACAAATGGACTGGACGAGGACAGCCGAAGTGCGAGGCTGAGGCCGGCGATTGCCCTTCAGATCAGAAGAGAAGAAAGTACTGTTCTTCCAGGTTAGTGTTTGGATAGAGTCTTATTGGTTGGTATTGCTGAAGTCCTGCAGGGACAAAATGATAAATAATAGAGACAATAGATAAAGCATATAAATTCAGCCGTGTGTAGTACTGTGTACGGATACATGTACGTGTGCAGTGTGTTTGTGTGTTTTCATACATTTGTAGAGTGAAGGGCTTAAAGTGTGGCAGGATGGTCATGGACGGCGTCTGGCACTTATTTTCAAATCTCTATGCCGTCCTGCCACTTATTTGGCCAGTACACCTGAAAATGTAAGGGGCGTCCTGGCACTTCTTTTGGAAAGGTAAGGGGCATCCAGGCACTTCTCTTTTTACACTTTTAGCACTGGTAGAGTGCATGTTAGCATTTTTGGTTTCTCATGTGGACATGTATTTCTTCTTAGTAGACATGCTGTGGCTTGGTGTGATATGTGGTGTCATCTGTCTGGTGATCATTTCTACAACCACCGTCTGCCTCGTTTGCAATCGGCCTCAACGAGTCAAGGACAGTGCAAGTGGATCTGGTTGCCAGAGGCAGGAAACGTCGTGGAGACATCAAGGTTTCTTCTTCAGTGTTATTTCAATTTTTTTGTTAAAATGCTGTGCAGAAAATAAAAATCTCTGGGCTGGCTCAATCTCGTCTAGCTGTTGTTGCTGAACTTCAACATCCAAGGTAGTGAGGAAGTCTTCTATTTTACGGTCAGTGTTAAACTTCTGCACTTACCTCCGATATTATAACTTGCCCCAAAAGACAAAAGAATTTGCAATGGCAGATGAGATATTATGAGGGATTGTATCTAAATGATTTGGCACTCTGTAAAGTTGGTTGAAATGCTGTCATAATATTGAGAGGAGTCACATGAATTTTAAAAGCCATCGTTTTGATACCTGTTATCCTCTTTTGAAATACTATTGGTGACAAAATGTTTGTATGTGCACTTGTTATAGCGCCCCTTCAAGCTCTCTCTACGCAGAGGCGCTCCAGAATGCAGAGCGGACACTGCATCGGAGTTTCACACCGAAGCGCTGAGCAATTGTGAGTGAAGGACTTGCCCAAGGTCCTTACGTGGCGAGGTGGATTCGAACCGGCTCCAAGGCAACGATGCCACCACTACACCACCGCGCCCCACAATACATTCCTTATTAACATGACATGTGTAATTGACTGATGTTTTAATTGGCTGCGAATGTTCTGTTGGCTGAGTGCAGAGAACGTGAAGATGTCACGAAGGTCGAAGCAGAAACCGCCGGGAGTCGGTCCAGCCGCAGAGAATCGCTTGTGCGTTGATCTCGCATCCGTCGAGAACGCTTCGCTGCACAGTGCACTCCAGCAGATGTACGTTCCTCGCCAGCGCATCCGACTTGGAAACTCCATTGGCAGAGGTAAAGCCGCTGACGATACTTTCACTTGCGGCTATGACAGTCGATTCAGTGGTGTTTTTATTAATGGACAATGGACTTCTAGTTATGCTGATCATGACAAATTTTTTGCAGTTGTTAAGGGCAATTATGAAGGTATGTCAATAGTGATGATAAAGATGAAACGTAATGATGTTATCAACGGCTTTTACTAAAAAGTAGATACCAGGACATGTTATCAATCGCTTTTACTTTAAAGTAGATACCAGGACATGTTATCAATCGCTTTTACTTAAAAGTAGATACCAGAACATGTTATCAAGATCTTTTAAAGTGTGTCAAAGCGCATTAAAATCACAAGTGTTTACATTGAGAAAAGTGTTAGCAGCTCGAGCTGTGTGTAGAGTACTGTAGACGCCTGTCTTGATGTTAAATATAACCATATAATCTAGCATGCAGTTTGATTTTTCTTGTCATTTAATAGAATACAATGTCAGTATTACTGTTTTCCTCATAGGACAGTTTGGCCGTGTTTTCTCCGCCTACCTGTGTCATGCAAGAGAGAAGATTGAAGAGCATGTTGCAGTTAAGACCATGAAATGTAAGCTGTGTTTAATTTTCTTTTGCTAGCGCTTACACATGCAGTACAGCCAGTGGTGGCGTCATTGCCTTGAAGCCGGAAGGTTCGAATCCACCTCACCGCGTAAGGACCTTGGGCAAGTTCTTCACTCACAATTGCTCAGCGCTTCGGCATGAAACTCCAATGCAGTGTCCGCTCTGCATTCGGGAGCGCCTCTGAGTAGAGAGAGCTTGAAGGGGTGCTATAACAAGTGCACATACAAACAAACAGCCAATCAATGTTATCAATAGCTGATGACAATGTGAAAATTACACTAAATCCAGCAAAGTCCTAGCTACATATTATAAGTTTGTTCCATAGCATTTGAAAGTGTTGGTTTTTATCAGTAACATTTTTTAAAATTTATCGCAGAGCTGAGGCTATTAACAGAAGACACTTGCACATTGGAAATTTGGTTCTGTGCTTGTGCTTTGCATGGTACCTTTGTTATGTTTCACTTCAGTAATTAAATTGGCTATCTCTAGAATTAGCATAAACAGGGCTTTTTAAGTGCCTCACTGGAGTAAAAAGCTGGTTTTAAAATGGAGTTATGGTCCATGTGGTACATGAACATGATTATCCAATGAGCCACCAAGTCTACATACCCTGGAATGCATTGTCAACATGCTGGTTGGTCCTAGAACCTCTCCTCGTTTGAGTGTCAGTGCCAATATAATGATATGCTCCTTGCTGTTCCTTCGCTGAATCCAAAATTTCCAATAAAGCGCCTGTGTTATAAACTTGTGCTTCTTCTACTTGGATGAAGAACAGCAATTCTCAATCTTCTGAGATCTTCTTAAGCTTCTGTTTCGAAATGTACGGCCATCTTCTAAATTTTCCATTTTTATTAGACATATCCTGGCTTTCACGACGGTGCATTTACGTCTGTGTGTGTGTGTGTGTCATGTAAAAACAAATAAATAAGTATGTGAGCAAAGGATAAATATAACAGAATGTACAAGTGGGCAAATAAATGCATATATTAGAATATATTAGAATCAAATGCTGTACAGAGGTTTGTTTGTTTGTTGAAAGACAAGCCAGAGGAGACGGAGATGGCAGAGCTGTTTCTACGTGAGGCTGTCCTAATGAAAGACTTCTGGCATGTTCATGTCCTTGGGGTCATCGGTGTAACCTTTGACCCTGATGGAAGCCCAATGGTCATTCTGCCCTTCATGGCCAATGGTGACCTTCGAAAGTACATCATGAACACAGAATTGGTTAGACAGCTTTCACGTTCTATTGTCCAGAGAGTGTTTCTTGTGAACCGTACTGTGTTCTTTTTCACCGACTTGTTCTGGTGCAGCAGCATACAGCTGTTTCAGTTTTAGACAAAAAATTTAATGCATCAGCTGTCAATTATAGTAAATTAACATCCTATTATGGTGAAAACAATTATTGTTCTGTTTTTTGTGTGCAGCCGTATTCAGAATGCTTAACTCTCCAATTGATGCATTATGAAGTTTTATTTGTACCATAATCTGTGCATGTGGCGGATGATAGGAAGATTATAAATTACGAGGCTGCAACTTGACTACATTTAAACTGCCTCTCTTATCACAGAAACTGAAGAACTTTATGAATTGTCGTATTGTAGTGGTACAACATATTCTATGTGACACAGTATCTTTCTAGTAGACTTACTGAAACATAATCGTAAACTCGGAACTCCTACAGTGCCCACAAAAGCGAAGTCACGAGAACCAGCTTATTCACAGGTGCTCAATCAAAACAAGGTCAATAGGTAGGGTCAAGTAAAGCCTGGATTCAGCTATTAAAAATAATTTAGTTCACTAAAATGTTTAGCAAAAACTTTAGTTACTATAGCGTAAATGAACGATTTATTATGAAACATTACTTTATTTTCCAGTCATAATAATTTTTAAATAAGAGGCTCTCGGGCTTATTCCTTTGGAACTTCCAGAGTTGATCTGAATATAATAATGATGATGACGAGGACATCGACCACGAATAACAGCCACACCACTAAAAGGGGGCCTCAAATATATGTTCAAGTAAATATGTTCAGCTCCAGGAACCTTTTTCCTACAAAAAGTGCTGTGTATGCATAAATTCCAGTTAAATTGCATGAATGATGATGGTCTTGATCTATTCAGGACATCACGGTTCTTCAGCTGCTGAAGATGAGTCTTCAGGTGGCTTACGGGATGACGTATCTGTCCAGCATGCGATTCGTACATCGAGACCTGGCTGCGAGAAACTGCATGTTAGTCACTCAGTTATTTTCTATTTCAATGACTATTGTGACTACCTTTAACATAGCGTACACATATATCTGTCACTGGATCGTAGTGTGACAACCCTCATCCAATGTGCGTCATCCACCTCATTGCGCTTAATAATAATATCCCTGAAACCTTATTCTAGTTTCAGATCTAGGTCTAGGATTTGTTTCACTCAGCCTTCCACTCCTTTTGGGGGCGATGTTAAAATGAGCAACAGCAGAACGGATCGGTGCTTAACCCTTTACCGCCCAAAGTGCAATAAATGGCATAGGAAATCCTAGACCATCAGTCGGCAAATTGTTAGCAGGTTGCCAAACTTGCCATACAGTTATAAAACTGAGTCTTGCTGAACTTGCATTCTTAGTACTTTTTACTAAATATTTATGTAAATCATGCTGTGGTTTTTGTCAGTCTGAATTGAATAAATGAGTATTGCAGTATCATATACCACCAATGCTGATAATATTGAGTTTTTTGTTGTTCTAGGGTGGACGAACGTGGTGTGGTAAAGGTGGCTGACTTCGGTCTGTCTCGGGAACTCATCCTCTGCGATTACTACCGTCTCTGCCACAACAAGACTCCGGTTCCAGTGCGCTGGATGGCTCTGGAATGCCTGGAAGCAAATGTTTTCACAACAATGAGTGACGTCGTTAGTATAGATATGAAAACTGTTTACAGAGGCTGAAAAAGAGTTAACAGCTTTTGAGATATTTAGCCTTTGTACAGATGTGCATACCTTTCATATGCCATTGTTTTAGCATTCCTTATGAGAAGTTTACAAATCATGGTCCTGTGTGTTCTTCCAAAAAATTAGGGTGTATGCTGTTTAAGAAACAACCGCATTTTCACTTGGGCTCAACTTTGTTTTAACTCTGCTGCATCCCTTTTCCATTGCCAAATCACATTAAGCTCCAACGTACCATAGAATTTTGTTTGAATGCCAGATCCTGATTAAATGCCAGGGTAAAGCTGATTTGCACAAATAAGCACTAGCCTCTTTCACTGCGTCTAGTTTGGTGCTGGTATGGTACATACATGGAGTACCAGCTTATATTCTACAATTTCACATTTACATGACACTGCTGACAGACTCAGCTGAGAAAAGTTAAACGACTGTGTTTAGAAGTGCTGTTTGTGGTAATTATGTGTAAACAGAAAGAAAAATATCATTTTACCAGAAGTCAAAATGATTTGTGCAAACAAGCTCCTGACTGCAGTGTCTGGAGACCAGGGTCGAAACAATTTGTACAAATAAAATGCTGTGCTGGTAGCATCCACTGTGAACTACATTTGTAGGCTACGGTTTTGCTAGTCAATACCTTAGTATCAAGTGAAATCTGTAAGCTACTGATGCTGTGTACAAAAATGTGACTTTTAATTGGTTGACCTGTCTAAAATGCTTTGTGTATTTGCTCAGTGGTCGTTTGGCGTCCTGCTCTGGGAACTGGTCACTCGTGGCGCTGTTCCATTCTCCGATCTGGAGAACTGGGAAGTGGCAGGGTACATACAGAGTGGTAAAAGACTTCCACAACCACTGTACTGTCCAGACAGTGTGTAAGTGTGTGCGGTTTCATCTCTTTAAGTTTTAAATATACAAAATCGTACAAATCAGTTGTCCCACCCAAAACGCAAAATGTGCCAGGTAGATGCTCAGACAATAGGAAATATATATAGTGAATGATTTCAATTGCAAACAGCTGACCATGTAGGGCCTTGTAGGCATATCTTTTTAATGCTTCCTTCAGACCCTCGTATTGACTGCCAGTCCTATTTGTCTGCATTGTTACAGCTTGCGGTTTGTCATCCCGATTAATAATAAACAATGATATATGCATAGTACGTACAATACATACATCTATACTCTATAGCAGCGGTTCCCAACCCGTGGCCCGCGGGCCAAAAGTGGCCCGCCAGACCTCAAGAAATGGCCCGCCAGGCCTCAAAAAGGGCCCTCGTTTCTCAAAGTATTAATAAAAATATATGAAAAATTGACAATTTTGACGAAATAGAACACATAATTATTGTCTATTGGAAATAATTTAATTTTTATCTCTATAAATAACATCACAGATTCTATTTTGAATCAATTATAACAATTTTATATGCTTTTAGTTAATTAAATTTTAGCATTGTGGCCCCTTAATGTCCTTTAACTAAGAAAAAGTGGCCCTCTTGTCCTCCAACTTAGAAAAAGTGGCCCTAAGGTCAAAAAAGGTTGGGAACCACTGCTCTATAGGCTATAGTTTCTGAATAAAATGAAGTTGCTTTCTTAATTAATTAAATAACTGCCTATGCTACAAAGGAGTGCCCTAGAGAGGCTCACAAAATGTGCTTTAGACATGTTCACTTACCATCCTGTGCATTTAATATTTTTCCAGGTATTCCATAATGCAGAACTGCTGGCAGGAAGAGTCCTACAACCGACCAACATTTGAGCAGATCACTCGTGACATCGATCAGATCATCCGCACGGCTCAGGCGCGCTCTTTGAACGGATCGCTCACATTCAGAACTCCAACTTCACCAGTTTACTCAAATATGCGTCCGCAACGGCCCCCTGTCGATTCCGACTATCATGAATGAACAGTTAACCGGAAGAAGACAGGGAATCAGTAGATTGCAACGGATCAGGAATTCTCTCTCAAGTCCGTATGCGAAATGGAAAACTAAATGGAATACTAAATGGAAAACTAAACGGAAAACTAAATGGAAAACTAAACGGAAAACTAAAGACTTGTTGAGAGAGAAAGATGGAACTCTGAAGTGCAAATCGTCGGACTGCGAACGAATAAGAGTAGTTCTACGATAGATTGACAGATATAGACAGACAATAATGTTCTTTCGTATGAGATTAGTTGAATTGTTTTGAGGCAAAGCCGTGGGCGTTATATTGGGTTGGGTTTTACGAGTTCAGACCCTCGAAATAAATTTCAGAATTTTAAAAACTAATTTTTTGTGTTTTAAGACCATGTCTATTGGAACCACAAATGGAAAACCCCCAAATTTTTCCCTGGCTACACCTATGTGTAAATGAAAGCGCTTGCTATAAATATCTTACCTTAAGTAAATACGCTTAAAACTGTAGCAAAGTGGTTAAGTGACAAGCATGCTAAACTGTCAGTTCAGGGTTTAAACCCTAGCCAATGTGGACTGAGATTTCAACATTTCTGTTTTTTCTAGTGCCTTATATTGAACTTAGCTATAAACTTAGTACATAATACATGTTGTCGGTATATTATGCTGTCAGCAGGGCCGGATTAAGCAATGTCGGGGCCCTGTTCGAGAATTTTTGTGGGGGCCCTGTTCGAAAAATTTTTGCGGAAAATTTTTAAAATTTTTCCGAAAAAATTATACCATTTCATCCGCCAAAAAAGTTGATGACCTTTTTTTTTTTTTTTTTTTTTTTTTTTTAGTCATCCGCCGAAATTTTTCCGAAAATTATACCATTTCATCTGCCAAAAAAGTTGATGACCTTTTTTTTTTTTTTTAGTCATCTGCAAAAATTTTGGGAAAAATAGCCGTGTGGCCGAAATTTGCTAAAAAAATTTTTTTTTTACACATTTGTGGGGGCCCCTAAAGTGTGGGGGCCCCTGTTCGGCCGGACATGTTGAACATGCCTTAATCCGGCCCTGGCTGTCAGTCGTAAAGTTAGGCATCAAGGAATGATGACCGAGTCCTGGTGTACAGTCTAACGACGACATGTATTGGTTTCCCAGTCACTGATAGTACAAGCTTGTCGTTAAATTGTTAATCCTTTACCGACCAAGGGTGTTGGATTTTCCAAACCTATGGCTAACCCTCAGGGTTGCATTAGAAGGACAGATCTTCTGCTGATGCCTTACATACAGGGGGCGGATACAGAAATTTCCCAAGGGGTGGCCAAAATTTTTAGCCTTGGGTCCGGATATTTTTTCCTCCTGGCCAGAAAAAATCTGATGACCTTTTTTTGGAGGGGAGGGTCCACGTTACATGGGCATTTATAAATGGGGGCCATGACCGGATTGGCCCCCCTGGATCCGCCCCTGCTTACATATATATTGTCTTCAGTTTTTGTGATTTATGGGGCATATGAATATGGCGTGGTGAAAGCGGCTGATGGTCTCTCGTGGGAAGTATTATGATAAGTTAATGAGGTTTCTTGATGAAATTAAATCCAATTCTGTTCTTTGCTTTTACCGTTAATTATAATTATTTATAGTAGCATAAGATAATCAGATGGAATATTAAAGTAATCAGAGAAACGTCAGAAGACTCAAGCAAAGCCAGTGCTGAACATTTTTGTGTTCCATGGCATGCAATTATTGAGTAGCGTGTACAAAGTTGCGTGTTGTCCTGCGGTCTCTATCTCACGATGCTGCTGTGGTCCTTGTTCACGCGTTTGTAACCAGCAGAATTGATCATTGCTGCTCAGTTCTTGTTGGTCACCCATCTAGCTTAATAGGGCGTCTTGACCGGGTCATGCGCTCTGCTGCTCGGCTTATTGGTCATATTCCAAAATTTTCCCCGGTCTCTGCCTACATGCGTAATGTTCTGCACTGGCTTCCTGTCTCGCAGCGCATCTCATACAGAATAGCAGCGCTTGTCTGGCGGTGCCTCACTGGCTGTGCTCCATCCTACTTATCTGATCTTTGTCGCCCTGTCTCCGACATAGCCTCCCGTCGAGCTTTACGCTCTTCGGCCAATGGGGAGCTGCTGGTCCCTCGAACCCGCTGTGCTACCAGGCAGCGTAGAGCCTTCTCGGTTGTTGGCCCGTCCACATGGAATGGGCTCCCGCTTGCGCTACGCTCGCTACCTCGGAATAATTTGCCTGCCTTCTACAAGTTACTTAAGACCTATTTTTTTAGCCGTGGCTGGGCTGGGAGCGCCTCTGAGTAGACTTCCTGAAGAGGCGCTATATAAGTTTTCGGAATGAATGAATGAATGAATGAATGAATGAATGAGTTGCCTCTTAGATGCCCAAATGCTCATTTTCTTTCCTCAAAACTTATTTCTTCTCTCATGGCCTTGCGCACTGGGAGTGCCTCTGAACAGTTCACCCTAGTAGAGGCGCTTTATAAATGTTTTAATACAATACAAAATGGATGAACCTTAGCTAGGGTGTTGTATTGTATCTGACCATTTATAATAGGGTGACATAGATACCATTGGATGCAAGGTGCAATTTGTATCAGGCACTTGACAGCACTGTAGGAATAGCAGTAGTGGAGCGTTTGGGAAATTGTATTCTCTGTGGGAGACAGTCTGAAATGGTGGCAGTCATAATTTTTCCCATTGCTCACTATACATGTATAACAGTGTATATCATTGAAGTCTGCTTCACGGCTAGTCATCAGTGTAGGCTGCATATTCAACTTATCAGGGTGTCAATAGCTAATGGCAGCATTTACTGTGTTCATTGTGCCTGGAATTACATTGAATTTTTCTGTACAGCACTGTTTGACCTTTTATACAAGATCATGTTGCGAATTTGGAATATGTTTGATGTAGGCTACAGTAGCTCTTATGCACATCAATGTGCTACATTTCACAGCACATTGCCCCTCTTGATTTCAAACATGTTATAGCATAAATACATATCACCATCACAGTCTGTTCCATTTTGATGGATTGCCATATCTGGTTTCGTGAGTTTTAATTAACCTTCGAAACATGAATAACTTCAAACGGTGGATGGTACTCAGCACTTACAACTTACTTACACTTTGTATAAGTGTTTATGAGTTCACCTATAAAAACTGGAGGGATTTAACTCGGAACTGGACGACATGTTTTTTGACGTTTTGTAATTTGATTCAGCATAATTATGTTGTTCGTTGTATTTATTGGAAATAATATTTTAAAAGTCACTATTGGCTCATTGTTATACTTACTTATTTATGAAAGCTGATGTCTTCTCCAAGTGGTTACATAGAATTACGCCGTAATATATACACACCTTTTTTCAGCAGCAAAAGCTCAACAAAAGCTTGTCACTGATGTGACAAAGTGGTTAAAGCATTATTGTCTGCAACCTTTGATCAAATCCAGTGTGAGAATTCAGAATTGTAGAAAAATAATTGGTTGGTCAGAACTTTATCTGTGGAGTTTAGATATATTATATGTAATTAAGACTTCTCTGTAGAAGCCTAAGAAAAGACTGGGGGGTGTGACACTCCAGCCCCTCTACAATTCTCATCCTGATAAAATCCTAGGCCTTTTCATGTGAATTTGATATGCACTTTATTGTCAGAATGCCCATGACCTCATGGCCCATCATCTGTTATTAGACTGCCTCCTTAAATTCAATACTTTTAGCAGCTGCCACTTTAGGTACCCGGTAGATTAACACATTATAGGGAGGGCAAAATTTTCGGCTGGGTCTATAAATATTTGATGTAGGACAAAGCACAAGTGAACTGTATGTATACATTGTATTGGATTTAAGGAATCAGTCTCACGTGGGAAAGTGGGCCTCCAGGTTACACACAGACAATGGAGTCTGTTTTTATTTACATCACATTGACAGTCCAAGATTTGAACCCATGGCGGCAGAATTTGAAAAGTATGCCACCTCTGCCATAGGACAGGACAACACAACACAAGAACATGATTAGAATTGGGCAGAAGTGGTTG
Organism: Lumbricus rubellus; assembly: GCA_945859605.1. Classification (NCBI taxonomy): domain Eukaryota; kingdom Metazoa; phylum Annelida; class Clitellata; order Crassiclitellata; family Lumbricidae; genus Lumbricus; species Lumbricus rubellus. The sequence goes on from OX243814.1 coordinate 18,489,484, forward strand.
GTCTCAGCCCACAGAAGCAACCCCCAAGTATAATTACAATTTGTTTGGATGATTGGCTTCAACCATAGAGATTGGTTTCAACCCACAAATTACCTCTGTGCTACACACTTTTGTCAGAGGTGACATAGGGTGTGTGGGCTCATAGCCGGGTATACCAGCTGCACAGTGTGCCACAGTACAAGGCAATTGTGGTTCAAATTAGTTCAGCTGTCAAGTTAGAATTTGATATGATGAATAATACATAGGCCTGCCGGGCAGCTATCAACTGGTACAAGCCTAGCTGTACCAACGTGATGATGGGGAGCTGAGCCGCCAATAATATTTAACCAGGTAAAATGGCTGTAGATTCCTCAATCTGTGTGCATCATTCTTCTGCAAGCCTTAAGAGCTGTTCATTGGGCCAATTTCAAGAGGAGGCTATTATAGTCCTACTGCATTGTAAACAGCAACTCTGACTGGACTCAGCCTCATTAGGATGTTGTATTAGCCCTCAACCTTTCCTTATGGCAACATGTTTATTTTGGAAGTAAAATAGGCTTCATTACAATGATTTGGCCCACAATAGCCCTACATTATCACCTCAATATAGGCCTATAGCCATTAGTAGCCTAGAGCCCTAGACTATACTAGTGATGTAGGCATAACTATAGGCTATAGCTAGACTATAGAGGGGCCGTCCATAGAGTACGTCACGCTATTTTTGACCATTTTAACCCCCCTCCCCTGTCACAAACTGTCACAAATCTCGGACCTCCCCCCCCCCCTAAAGTACGTCACACTTTCGATTTAAAAAAAAAATTAACACATTCAAATTTAATCTAAAGCACACTTAGCCTAACTATTAAACTGTAAAGTTTCCACTTAAAAGTACTATCACATTATTAAAATGACTTTAATAGTAGAATAGTTAATTGCAAACAGTAACTGTTGTTACAGTTATTCATTGAAGCAGTAACTCAATGTAGATTGGATTTGAAAAAAAAATTGCAAAAATTAGACTAGACAATTATAATAATACACTGTATACACATCATTTAAAAAATAAATGTGTGACGTCACACATGGCCTGCCGTCTGACCCCCTCCCCTGTCACAAACTGTCACACTTTCTTACACCCCCTGGACGTACTTTATGGACGGCCCCATAGTGGCTGAAGCGCATATAACTAATAACGCATATTTCTTTATGAGCAAACATTTTCATTTAGTCTATTTCCAGAAACTCCTTCACTGTTTGAACTTTGGCAGCGCCAGTCCCAATCTGGATAAAGAAGAAGGGCGACTCTATAATCTTTCATTGTTATCACACAATTAAACTGAGACGACTATAGGCCTAGTCTACTAGGTATATGGTAGCCTATGCTTACTTGAAGTTATTTCCAGTGCCTTTTTTTACAAAAGAGCTTCTCAAATGAACATAATAGGTCCTATTCACAGCACTGTAGGTCTAGGATGAAAGGTAGGGACAGTAGGCCTGGCCTCAAAAATAATTAGGCCTAGGCTAAATATTGTCAGTTTCTATATCGATTTTGATATCCCGGCCTAGTCACGCTTAAATAACCAGGGTGTGCCCAGCAATAGCCTAATTCAGAAGTGCAGTCTTTTTCTAGTGGCGCAAGCCCCAAAACTGGAGAAAGAAGGAGGGCAGTGCTAGTCGTCTGCGACAAAAACGGCATCATTAATTAGGCCTAGGCCTATAGGAGCAAACAGCCTAACCAAGAAATAAAGGAAACTGCAAATTGCGCTAACAACGTCCTGTAGGCTACCACAACGGGCAGAGTTTTTCATAAACAACATTTTAAGATTTTTTAAACGTGCACCACAAATTAGGCTAATATTTTCATGAACTTCACACATTTCTTTCGAACGTTCCCTTTGCTAGTCCACTTTAGGCTACAGTACTAGCAGTAGGCCTAAGTTGCAAAGTTGGAAAAGCTAAGAGACTCACTTCTAGAGTAGCTCTACAACAAGACTTAGTGTAAATGTGAAGTCGTTCGAGATGATGAGATCTCTTAGCGATCACTATTTTATATCCGACAGGATTTTATCTAGGCACCGATATCCGGTCATTGATTGATTTCGAAACGCGAAAGGCGCTACAGCATTTTGGTAAGTCACGAGTTTCCGCTCAGTCCGTCAAGGATCCTTTTGCGAACGACCTGTCGTCCATAGAAGAAGTGTTAGTTTGCAAAACGAATTAAAATTGTCCAGTAGCTAAGGTCAATCTGAAATTTAGAAAACTCTAAAAACACAGAAAACTTCTGTAACTTTACTACAACGACGTAAGTTCAGCATTGTTTCAAAGTGAATTTGCTTTTCCGTTTTGTGACTTGTGGTTATTGCGACTGATTTTAAACGACGCCATTTTGTAAGCACATGCTTTGGCGGAATTCTTGCAACATATTTCGACCAAAAATTTCTGAGAAAGTAACGTGACGGTATTATGGAATGATGACCAGATCAGCTAGATTATAGACTAAAATTTGATCGTTTATATGAAGTAATTTTTAAACATATAGCGTAATAAGACGTCTTGCTGTTAATAAAACATGTAATAAAGTTTATTGGGTATACATGTACAATCAGGGGCCGAAAATTTTACTTATTTTTGCCCCGCCGTCAGCGTTGTCATTGCACGTCTTTTTCGTGAGGGTCGGTTAGGGCTCAGGTTAGGCATCGTGAGGGTCGGTTAGGGTTAGTGTTAGGGCTAGTTTAGCCATTAGAAACTCTGGTGGATTGATGGCAAAAGACACCGTGTATTTTTCGACCCCTGATAGTACATGATCGCCTTACCTGATGCTGTAAAGCACCGAGTTGCACTTGTAAGAGCTCGTGTAAGCTAATTGGTCTTTTGTACGATTTAGTTTAATTGGCTGACTGTTGTAGCCTTTAAATTTTGTATTTACGAGTCTTCTTGCAATATGTTTAGTTTTTTAATATATAGCTTTTTTAATTTTATGGGTGATGGGTTCTAGAGAGGCTTACTGGACAGAATTTTTGTATTTTTAACATGTGAATGCTGTCTGTTGCTACTAAAAAAATATACGATTGAAGCTTATGTGGTCAGTTTATTCTGTGTAAATTTTATAAGACATGTAAAAGCCATCAAGTGTCTTGAATGAAATGCAGATAAAATAAATGTTTGTTGGTTTTTTACTCTGTTGTAGATACAAAATGAATACTGCGGGCCCCTCGTATCCGATGTCTTCTCTGTACGTGGGTGATCTTCACCCAGACGTCTCCGAGGCCATGCTGTTTGAGAAATTCTCGACAGCTGGTCCGGTTCTGAGCATCAGAGTGTGTCGTGATATGATGACGAGGCGCAGTCTTGGCTATGCTTATGTTAACTTTCAGCAGCCAGCTGATGGTACGAGTCAAAATCTAAAAATATCCTGATCTTATTTAAAAAAATATTGTTTATGTATTCCAGCAATACAGTAATGCATAATCAGTGTTGAAATATTTCTTTAAAGTAGATCTAACCCATATCAGGGTTTAGTGTGAACAATCAAGGTGACATTATTGCTCTATGGCTGTAATGTTAACTTACATGAAGGCTATCGATGTACTAATGCATTGATCACAACTTGATGTTGTGAATTTACAAGTTTAGGTCTAGATAAATTGAGAGTAATGCAATTAATCCATTATCTTGTAAATTGATCGATCCATTTCAAGCAGTTCAGTTAACTTACTTGCACTCCTGGTAAAGTTATTTTCAAGACGAAAACTACTGTCATCCTGTTCAAGAGCATTTGTTTTTTTACTGACTACAGTGTAGACTTGTTTACTCTAGCCCAGATATCCCATTGAGACTGTTCCGTATCATTACCCAGCACTGGGTATGCTTAAATGAACATTGGTTCATTTACTCGCATTTCAGTTCACATTTTGTGTATTTTAACTTGTTCTCCCAGCGGCAATGTATTAATGGGTTTACCCTGTAGTTTGATTCATAACATATGTCAAAATTATTGGTTTGTATTATGACAACTTCAAATAAATTTTATAATTTCGACTGAACAGAGTTTGTTTATCTTGCTGTTACTTCTAACTTAGTTCACAGAAGAATAATGTAACCATACAGTCTTGTGCTTTTCCGTAGCATAAGAGCATTCCAATAAAAAAATTGATTTCTCTTCCAGCGGAGCGAGCTCTTGACACGATGAACTTTGACACGATCAAAGGACGGCCATGCCGAATAATGTGGTCCCAGCGTGATCCGTCGATCCGGAAATCTGGAGTGGGTAACATCTTCATAAAGAACTTGGACAAAACCATTGACAACAAGGCTCTTTACGATACCTTCTCAGCATTCGGAAACATCTTGTCTTGTAAGGTAAGTGATTTTCATGTGGTAAATAGTTGTGATTCTTTGAAAATGCATTATTTTAAAAACTGTTTCTATTGACTAAACATATACAGTAAAATGCAGTAAATTTTTCAAAGCAGCCATTTATTGAGTGGTGAAAGCTATACTACTGCTCAGTAGTCGTTAAATATATGCAGGATGTTGCATCGATAATTAAATTCTTTTAACAGGCGATAATGGCCTCATGTTTATTCATAGTATATTGAAAGCAACCACCGTGATGAACATTGTCTATTAGTCAGAAATACAGTACATCTGTATGGCTACAGTACATCTGTATGGCCCTGTGAAAACAGTCGAAATGAGACAGGGGCTGTCGAATGTTAGCATGAAAATCAGAAGCGTGCTGGTTTGATGCCTGTTTCGGAAATAAGTTGGAAGAAAAAAGTTTTCTGTGCAAGTTATTGTGGACATTTTTTTATGTTTACAAACTAAACTGGTACAGACATCAATATACATAAACCTTTAAATGACGGTAGATATTAGTTTTCCATGAATATTGGTACAATGGACATCATTAAAGTGTTTTTGTAAAGTTGTCATACTTTTGCTCTTTGATAGATTGCAATGGATGAGAATGGTTCGAAAGGTTACGGCTTCGTCCATTTTGAGACTGAGGAAGCTGCAAGAAACTCCATTGAAAAGGTCAATGGAATGCTTCTCAACCAGAAGAAAGTGTGAGTTGCTTTGATCATTCCTTATCTTTGGAATGAGATACGCTTAATTAACATGTATACTAGCGGAGAGAGCTGCAGTGTTTTAAATATTCACTGAACAAGACCATCAATATTATTGTAGCTATGATCTTAACCTCCCATCTTGTCACCAAGTATGTCTAACACTATAAGGATGGGCTGCATTGGTTTCCCAGTTGTTTTTAGCACTCTCATCTTTAAATTATTGAGATGTATTCAACACTAAATTTAACTGCTGTGTGCTGTTGCACTGTATTTGTCTTCAATGCCTTTCACTATGTCTATTGTTCCATCGTTTTTTTGTGCTTCACGTGGCTAGACTTCCCAGCTTGCTGTGTGGGAAGCGTTGTTCAATTCTCCTGCACAGAATTAAATAATCTGCCAGCTCTGATACACGTCTGAATTTGTTACACTGTTGTTGATTATCTATAATTTTAAAACGTTTTTCTATAACTTCTGTTGATTGTTCAATTGTTAGGTTTGTCGGTCGGTTTATGACTCGACGAGAACGCATGGACATGATGGGCGATCGCGCCAAGAAGTTTACGAACGTCTACGTAAAGAATTTTGGCGATGCCCTTGATGAGGACAAGCTGAGAGATATGTTTACCGCTTGCGGACCAATCGTTAGCTGCAAGGTAATGCCGAAAGATAACAGACATTAAATTTTATAATGTTTTAAGAATATTAATTATGTATAAATGTCATAGTTTACATACTGTAATTGAGCACTGTGTGTGCCTCAACACTGTGTAATGATGCTTTTAAGTTCCTGCCAGCAGTGTTCTTGTAGTCATCAAGAGCAAGGTTTGCCAGTAAGTAAATGGGTTGTGGTTTAACTGGTTAAGTTTCCATTTGATGGCTGTTGCATCTATGCTGAACCCAACCGATGCATTAGAATTCAAAGTTTACGATGCCATGTTGTAAATGAGAAACAGCGAGAGGTAAGAATGTAAGTTATGAAAATAACGCTGTCTAGCAGTTTAAATGTTGGAGGCAGTAGATCCAGGTATCAATCTTTTGACAGAACATTTCTGTTGTGTAAATTATCAAAGACTAGCAGATGACCAAAATTGCCTTGTTAGAAATGTCTACAAATATGAGATTTAAATGTAATCTGAAATTGTTTTTTTTGCGATGTTGTCTGTTTATTGATGATTGATATTTGTGCAGGTGATGACTGATGACAGTGGGAAAAGTCGTGGTTTTGGCTTTGTCAGTTATGAAGAGCACGAATCAGCTCAAAAGGTAAACAATGTGATTTTATCAATAAAAGTTTGTCGAAATTTGGTTTCGGAATTAGTTTTTGTTAACTACTGAACAGTTCTGGGCTTTGTGGATAATTACAGATCATGGATGACTTAAAACTGTGGATATATACATTTAAGTACTCAGCTTGATAGTGTTACTATGAAGAAAAGTAAAGAAGGGTATACAGGTTTAACAGTGTTGTGGCGAGTTTTCTAAAAGTTGCCGGAAAACTGTAGCTCGTTGAAGTGTTAGTGAACTCACTCTGGTGAATTCTCTTTGCTGCCTGATCTTCACATTTTCATTGTGTGATCAGTGAATTAAACACCCACATTTACTGATTATGTAGTGTACATGTTTACTGCTTAAGCCCATTTTACGTTCCGAGTGGAGAGTGAAACCAGAAACGTGTCCCCCGCCCCACCACACATTTATAGTTTTGACCACATCCACTCCTGTCCTCGCAGAACCCTATCACCATTCGTGTAACCAGCATCTCAACATGACAGCTTTAAACAAGGTAACTTTAACTGCAGGCTATCAATAAGCTCATATGATGAAATTGTCTAAAATCATTGTGAGAGGTCTGTTATAAGTGAATATCTACATGTAAATGCGTATCATTCTAAGTACAATTATTTTTAAAGTATAAAAGTTGATCTGAATAATTGCAACCGTCTGTGTCACTGCTGTTAATTGTTAGGCTGTGGACGAACTGAACAACACAGAAATTGGTGGCCATACCATCTTTGTTGGGCGAGCTCAGAAGAAGGCAGAGCGGCATGCTGAATTGAAAGAAAGGTTTGAGCGTATCAAACAGGAGAGAATGAATCGCTACCAAGGTGTTAACCTGTATGTCAAAAATCTGGATGACACTATTGACGATGAACAGTTGAGAAAGGAATTCGCAGCATTTGGCACTATCACAAGTGCAAAGGTAAAAGCATTTGATTGGTCTTATGAATTGTTTTTGAAATGAGTGAAGTTAGTGTTAATTATATGAATTCAAGCTTTGCTGCATTTATTTAAGTACTTGATTTCTGGGCAAATGTATATACAAGAACTTCCTCCTTATAAGAATCTATGTAGGTGTCATAGCAGGTGGTCCTTAAACCAATTGCCAATTTACACAATGGTACAACAGTCTCATTATGATAATGAAGTATACAAACGCAAAAGTATTTGTAATAATAAAGTGTATAAGTAACTAACACTGGAGTGAGGTTGTGCTTGTATTATAGGCTGTTTTCTAAGATGTTCAATTTATGATTATGTACCTTAAAGGGGTGCTATATAAATCTCACAATATGTTTGAATGAATGTGCAAGAAGGGTGTGGTTTGGTTTTTGATATTTGATATCTCACCTGATGCTGTTTACTGCAAACACACACACAACTGCATTCAACGCTAGTAAAAAATTTGTGTGGCACACTTGCCTTATGTTTTGGGAGCTTTACTTATAATGTTTTAATTATCTGTCCGAGTCTCCAAGAGATGGTATCTGAATACCCCCTTGTCTCAGGTCTTAACTAGCAATTGCTTCACGGCCCAGATTAATTTGACTGAAAATGCATTGATAATAAATGCTATTCATTTTGATAATAAATGCAATTTAGTAATTTTATAAAACAATGGTGGTTGTAATTATTGTTTGTTTTCAGGTGATGTGTGAGAACGGTCGTTCCAAAGGGTTCGGATTCGTTTGCTTCAGCTTGCCTGAGGAGGCAACGAAAGCAGTGACGGAAATGAATGGCCGAATCCTCGTGTCGAAGCCGTTGTACGTTGCTCTCGCTCAGCGCAAGGATGAACGCAAGGCGCATCTGAATGCCCAATACATTCAGAGAATTTCCGGATTGCGAATGACCGTAAGTTATATGATGCTCATGCCTTTTTTTCTCTTTCTGCTCTTCGTTTTGATCATATGGTTTTGTTTTAAGGCCTAAAAAAATGTTGTGTTTCCGGTAACAGAGCTAAAAAAAATTGGGTCGGTAGGTCGGAAAATTTTTTTATTTTGTAAAATATTTTTATGCAGTGACTATCCGAAAAAGTATACCCCACTAGTCTTTTTTGCACGCTGAAACAAAGTTCGTGTTCTAAGCAAGTATAAACTGCCTATTTCCCGACTGTCTGCACCTAAAACTGCTCTAGAAACAGTCCTGTTAATTTCATTTTGTTGACGTCTCTTATGTTATGTCAATACAAATGTTTTAAAAAATTAATAAAAAAAAAATTGGTTTTGATTTTTTTTTTGAAATTTTTTAAAAATAAAATATTTTTTTAATAAAATATTTGAGTCGCGGCCGTAAAAATGGGTCGGTCGGGTTACCGGAAACACAACAATTTTTTTTATGCCTAATAATGCTGTTCTCAAATCATCAAAGTTAACTGATATTTGTAATATATATATTTATGAATTGCAACTGTTAGCGAGACTTGTTAATGCTCCTGTTGCAGAATTACTTTCTGATGTTAAATCAACTGCCTGAGTACTATACAGGAGCGAAACAATTACCTATCTGTTTTTCTTCTCCAGATTTTGTGCACTGCTTCTGAAAAATACTATTAAGAAAGAAATAATATATGAAGTAGACCTTTCTTGGTTAAAGATTTCAACTTACGCTGTACCTTTGTGTATCTTGGGCAATGATTCTGTGCTGATGCTTTTATTTTTCAAATTCTGCTACATTTCTGTGTGTTGTTATTCAACAGAGTGCGTTTGTGACAGTAACGTTTTTATTGTAAATGTTTGCAGGCACCTGTTGGTCAGATCTATCCTCAGAACCCCAACTACTACATGGGTGGAGCTCAGCGATTCTACCCACCTGCCATCCAGCAAGTTAGACCACCAAACCCACGCTGGCCACAGCAACAGATGCGTGCTGCCGGACAGCAACCAGGAGGTAAATTGAATACAATTTTATTTATTCTTTCATTTGTTTCAAGAGTTTATTTAGCACCTCTTCCAGGAGCCCACTCAAAGGCCTGCGCTACCCCAGATCAACCAGTAATAAAAAAATTTAAGGAAAAATGTGAACACCGATGAGTTAATTCTAGGTAACGGGAGACTATTCCAGACAGATGGACTTACAACGGAGTATGTACAACGCTGACAGGTTAGCCAGTTTTTGAAGTTTTTACAGTTATAATGGGACATATTTAAATTTTGCAACACCACGGTCTTTTAAAGAATTTTCATTTTTTAGTAGGATTTGGTTTTAATTGATTAAGCAACTGCTGTGTTTTTTGTGTGTTAAGGAATCATGCCTGGAATGCCCGGAGCGCAGCAGATGAGAGGCCCTAGGCCAATGGGTCAGCAGCAACAAGTGCGTCCGGCCCAGATGGCCCGACCTATCACGGGTGCACCAGCAGTGCCAGTTGCCCAGCAGCATGCCATGATGCCGGCAGCGATGATGCCGCCAATGTCTGCAATGCCGCAAGTTCGTGCTCAAGGGATGCCGTTCAAGTTGCGTCCTGCAGCACAGTCTGTTTCCGGACAAAACATGGTACAGGTATTGAGTTGCTATTCATTTATTCATTCTATGGATTTATATAGCACCTCTTCAAGAGAACAACTCAGGAGCGCTCCTAATCCAGCCATGACAATATAAAAAAGCTGACGGTCTTGTCACTGATGTGATTTGCTCAACACATGCTTTGGAAAGGTGTTGTTCTGCTACTTTGAATACTGCAAGTGATAAGTTCTAGTACTTTAAATTCCAGTTTTTGTCGATTTGGTGTGCCATCTATCCTAAGCACACAAAAGTCGCTACTGTCTGCCGTTCTAGCTGCAGAAGCCACATTTTTGAGCATCCAAGGTACTCAATCCTTCATTTGGTGGTACAATTGACCAAGGATTTGAGCACCAACCAGCGTACGATGAGGAAAGCGTATAGTACTGGCCCTGAGCAACGATGCCTGTGATGTTCTGCATATCCAATGGACCGTATAGGCCTGTCTGTCCTGAACTGAAGTTGAGGGCATGTCCAAAATTGCCCATCGTAGCAATCCATTTTGCAATGGCTTTGGTTATAGCTTTGAACCTCTTCCCTGATTCATTGACTGAACTCTCTCCTGCAGTTGAGTAGGTCTACCGCGCATTCGTTTTTCGTTAAAAATTGAGTCGCTTCAAAAATTTTGAAAACAACAGATTTGTGTTGATCATGGGCGTTAACGGCAATGCATGTGCAGCCTTAGTCACAATGTTAATTATTATTTAACTATGATAAGTACTGTTTTGCCAGTACCTTTTCGTAATAATAAAACAAAGTCAGTTTAAACAAATTCATTTACAAAATTCAAAAAATTCTTAAGGCTGCCATTTGCCGCAGAAAATACTTTGTGTCACATGTTTGAGAAAGAGCAAAGGTTCGGTGTACGTCAATGTGCAACGTTTGTGACTGTTCTTTCAGATGCCTCCATCACAGGCAGCCGTGCGAGTCGGAGACCAGGCTCCACTCACCGCTAGCATGCTGGCTGAAGCTCCACCTCAAGAACAGAAGCAGATGTTGGGAGAGCGTCTCTTCCCTCTGATTCACAACATGTATCCAGAGCTGGCTGGAAAGATAACTGGAATGCTCCTGGAAATTGACAATTCCGAGCTGCTGCACATGCTGGAGTCGCGTGAATCATTGAAGGCAAAGGTGTGTTTTCGTTCAGTCTTTTCTTCTTAGAACTTTGTTTAATTGTTGAGGTTGGGTATAAATTGAGAAAAAAATGGAACATGCCTCTAACTCGCTGGCATATAATTATGTGCCATGTATTAGAACTTTAGAGTGATTTACTACATGTAAGTGCTTCTCCATGTATTCACACTGTTTGGCTGTAGCACGGTTCTGATTCATAGGTAGCTGTGCTGTTGGGTACCCTTGTGAATTGTGCAGGTGCTCTGATACATATACATAAATATAAGTCACACAGAGCTTGCAGAGCTACGAACAATGAAGCTCATTGAATTAATTGAAGAATCTTCAAATTAAAGTTTATCCGATGTCTTACAAAATAGCATAATTTATATTGGTAACCATGCAGCTTTATGAAAGTATTTGAAGCTGATTGTATTCAGTTGAGGCAATCTGGGACTTCACAGATAAGTAACATCCGTTTACAGGAAAAGACAGATGATGTTGACTGAAATATTTTATTAATTATAGTTTGTAAACTTTTGCGTATGGCGTAATACAGCTCAGCGTTTGTATTGCAAGATTGGTTCTTGAATTTGCTTTGTAGATGCATTAAATGTTTTCAAATTGAAAGTTATTGATGTGTTGTAATTTCCTTTTCTTTAGGTTGAGGAGGCAGTCGCAGTGCTCCAGGCTCACCAAGCGAAGGAGGCTGCAAACAAAGAGTAGAAGAAGAACAACAACGACGACGATGATGACCAAATGCTACTGGACGACAAAAATAAAAAACGAAACGCTTCTTGAACGACTGGCTGTAAAAAATTCACAAATTTAACAGATGATTAAATGTCCACAGTGAGAAATCTATTAATTCTGTTTTGGCATTATAAGATGGGAATTTGTGTCGGAAAAGTGTATGAAAAATTATTTCCCAAATTTGTGTCGATTTCTTGGGTTGTGTACGCTTTTCTGTGCGATTTATCCAAGAATTACACTGAGGTTCTGTGAGATTTCAGTTGACCAATCTGTTAAATTTGTGAAGGCTGTAACTACAGTTTATCTTTCAAGTGTTATATAAAAAAAACTGAAAAAAATCGCAACATATTGAAAAAACTTAAGCAACCGTACGTAACCTTGTAGTTTTTTGCCATTGAGTTGATAAAGAAATGGCAAAGTACTGCACATTTGTGAGAAAATGTGCAATTGTGGCAATATGTTTCTCTTGAATTCCCTGTGTTGGTCTTGGCCCGAGGATTGTGATGGTCTTGTGGTGGAGGAATGCATTTCAAATTTGTTGAATTGCTGGTAATGCGCTTCAGTATATCTGCTATTGTAATACTTCTTGTCATGGTTTATGTAAACTGAAGTTTTTGGATTGAAATTGAGCATGATCACCTGAATGATCTTAGCGTTTTATCAGAATGTAATTTGGAAATGTTTGAAAGAGTAGTTTGCTTTTTGGTAACTACTTCAAAATTACCTTCCGATAAGCAGTTGAAATGTTTGAAGAGGCAGGCAGAGAAATCTTTCATTTGATGTTTTGATATTTGCTGGTGTTCTAGACTGGTTTCACCTTGGATCAGTTGTGTCACCAATGATGCTGTGTAATGGGTCTAGACTGGCATCTACATTTCAGACATTATTACTAGACACTGGTTAAGGGCCGTATATCTTGATACAAAGCTTTCTACTATATGCTTTAGAGCTTTGTCCTGCTTTGGAGTGTGGTTTGTTATTTTCCTTGTATTTTTAATTAAAAGTTTTTTTCTTTTAAATTGACGGTTAATTGTTGATGATTTAGAAGGTAAACAACTCTTTTAAATTGAGAATTAATCTACAAGTTTGATTCCTTGATTTGTTAATTGTGAGTCGAGCATCGTTTGAATCGCTACACAACATGGAGAATCATTCTATCGCTCGTTTGACTTTGACTGTCCATTCAGATAATCTAGAACTTGGTGTTTAAATTGCTTATGTATGAACATTTAATTCGACCTAAAACTCAATTGATCGTAAAGTTAAGATTAAGTGGTTTTCTTCTAGTAAGGACAAAATTTCATGCAAAGTATTTTCGTAAAGACTTGCGATGCGTTTTTTGAATACTTAAGATGTTGATAGCGAATAAGCTTAACCACTGGAAATTGACCTTTTAATTTTTTGTTGGCGCTGTAAAACAACTCCGTACATTGTCTTGGGCCATCTTAGTTTTTGCAATATATCAACTGCGGAAGCTGTGTAATTTCTGTTCAGAGTTATTGATGTATGTTGACATTTGTTTCTGGTGAAAGGTGATTTGCTGCAAAAACTGAAAAGTTTGCTGAAGCCATTAACCATTTGGTAGAAATTACTGTCAAATACATGTAATTATTTTTGCAGTATGTTGTCGCATCTGTAATACTGACAAACCTGTGAAGTTTCGATGCTATGGCTTGTAACGCTGAAAGTTTGCCCAAGTGTAGCAAGTGGCGCACGGGTATAACTGCTCTTGTGGAGCGTTCATTCACCAAATGTGCTTATTGTGGTGTGGTTGGTTTGACGTTTTACAGGTTAGACTAAATTTTACAGAAAGTGCTAAATTTATGCAGAGTTTCATGTTCAGTGTTCCCTTTTTGAAGAGAAAAATTAACATACAAAATGTAAATGGTTGTGTTTGCGTGATTTAATATTCCACTGATCAGCTTTCTATGTTGTCTGATCTTTGGGTCTAGCTGTAGTGTGGCTAAAGGGCGTATGCAAAGGGTGAGAGGGAGCTAAGCAACTATGCTGGTGATGTCCATAATTATAATTGCGTTGGTATTCTTGATGCATTGGCAAATATTCCAAACTACCACTAGCAGCAACAAACAAGTCCTGACAGATTCCCATGGCTAAGTTACACATTTGGGCTGTTCTAACATTATGCATAGAAAATTTGTGGGCAGGGAATTCCTTATCATTCCATCCCAACTTTTAGGCTCTTGATGTCAACTGCTGTGTACGGTTCAAACACAGACTGTTTTCACGTGGGTTGATTGCAAATAATAAGTCGGTCACTAGTGACAGCACTATGGTAAGTTATCAGGTGGTGTATATCCAGACAGCCAACTCTTAAAACAAATCCAAACAAGCTCATTTTTTGGAGTGAAGTGAGCCTATTAAATTTTTCTTTTCAGGACCCGTGCAGACCCAGAAACTGTCTCAGTTTCTAACTTGACACTAATGATGAGCACACGTGCTACAATTGTGCACGGCCGCCGTGTGCTTAGATAACTGCAAATGCGGTCGGATAGATAGGCCTACTTGTTCTTATCAAATTGCGTCATCACTATTATCGCTAAAATAGGCAGTCTGAAAAAGTGAGTGCGGCCTTGAAAAAACGCTTGCCTTAAGATAATCCCACTGCGAATTCACTTCAAAGTTATCTTCTTAACTTGCAAATCGAACTCTTCACCAACCCGCTCTAGTGCTTTACCCGATCTTCAGCCTGTCTTTATCTCGATTCTCTACCGCCGGTCACAAGTCATCAAGTTCTCCAACCAAGCCATATCCAAAACAGCACCACGCATTTGTAATGATCTGCCTTATGAATTCCGATCTTTTTCAGTTCCTCCACACCATCATTATAATGACGTACCATCGCCTGCAAAGGGATTGGTAATTCACCCGAAGGAAGATTTCTTCCAACGGTAAAATCCAACCAATCAAACTTGAAATGGACTCTAACAGCTCCGAGTTCGCGTATGTGCCAAGAATCACTTCCCAATTGGCATCATCAATTCCGCCAAACCCAAATCAAACTGAGGCAGCTTACGCGTGAAATGCCCGCTGACAGTGGCGGCGAAAATTTACAAAATTTCCGACGACCTTTTTTTAGTCATCAGGTCGAAATCTCATGGATATGTCACGTTTTTAGGGGGGGGGGGGGGGGGGGCTGAACGTCGGAATATTTCATTTTTACATGTAAAAAATCGATGGCCTTGTTTGGGGGGGGGGCTTAGCCCCTAGCTTCCCCTCTTAGCGCCGCTACTGCCCGCTGACTCAGATTAATGTGTTATGACTTTGTGTCAGCTGCTCAGGTTTGACCTTTGTCATTGTCTCGCCAGCCCAAAGTAGAGTTAGCTAATGATGTTGCTTATAAATAACGGAATCGCGTTCGAACCCTGTGGGGGTCGCCGATAATAAGCATCTTGTGGATTGGAATTTAGCCTTGTTTATGGTACGACCACTTAAGAAAACGTTGGTGGGCTCTTACAGTCGCCAAGCACAACGCTACATTTTAAAACTATGTCAGTAGGCTGGAGACAAGAGAGTGGCGTCGGACTCCTACGGGCATTGAGTCTAAGGATGTTGATGATGATGATGGAGACAAGAGGAGCTAGGCCGACGGGGTGGGGCAAGTAACAGTGCTTAAAGTGTAGAGAAGAAGTGCATGGACGCCATTTCACTTTTCCATTCTGTTCTGGCCTAAACGGAACTCGAATTTGCATGTAGGCCTAACTAGGCCTAAGTGCATAGACGACGTCCATGCATGACCTATATAATAGTCACTGCATAATTAGCCTATGGCTGAAATTTGCAAAACCTGCTTGCGATCGGTGATAACCTAGGTAAAAGTTAGAGTCGAAGTTAAACGGAAAACAGATTTAGAGGCACTGTAGATCTCGATGCAGTAGATCAGGATCGAGTTTTTAAAAGGTATTCAAAATAGGCCTATAGATTATTATAGGGACTACCGTGTGGCTTTTAAGGAGGATGCTTTGGGTGGAGATGGGGTAGCATGCGCCTCAAACAGCCTCTGCTACCCAATTGCCCACCACGCCACCTACTCGTGGTCCCCCTGTTGGAAGCAGAGTGCGTGGTGGACGACCGAATAATCGCCGGTATATGCGATGCCCCATGGGCGAAGAAGCCGAAGGACGGACGATGGAGGACATCGACGCTGGGAGATGGTGTCTCCAGAAAAAAACACCGAGAGGAAGGAAACGGGAACCCACCTCTCTACATTCCCAAGAAAACGTACAATGGATCAATTAAAGAATTTCGTAAGGAAGATTGGAGGGAAAGAGGTGCAGAGGAAGGCCTAGACAAAAACTGCTGGACGGGATGATGGAAGCTGGATACAGAGAACTGAAGGACATGGCACAACAGCGGGAAAAGTGGAAACATTGGACGTTTGGACCTGCCAATTGGCAGAGAACGTGAAGAAGAAGCTTTGGAGTTGCAAAACGGAAGTGTACCGTGTGCGAGTTTCCAAAGGCCTGTGTGGCCCAGCGCGTGCGATTTCCTATTGGGCAGTAATACTGGAAGAGGCGATTTCCGTAGGGGAGGAGGTTGTCGAGTACAATGTCTGGCCCAATGTCTGGCCCATCCCTTCGTAGACTATCAACAACACGTGCGTGATCGGCAGGCTCTGACGATTTTTGACGAATTGCAATGTAAAACGTATGGAGGAACATTTTGCACAGGTAATCTTTAGCGCTCTTTATCGTTAAATTTAAGCATGGTTATAACATAGAAGACCTATAGTGTTTTTCGCGTATAGGGTAAGGTTTCGCGTCGTGAGGGTCGGTTAGGGTTAGTGTTAGAGTTAGTGTCGTTATTAGATTAGATTCTTATGATTTTTGCGTCGTGAGGGTCGGCTAGGGTTAGTGTTAGGATTAGTGTCGTCATTAGATTCTTATGATTTTTGCGTCGTGACGTTCGGTTAGGGTTAGTGTTAGGGTTAGTGTCGTCATTAGATTCTTATGATTTTTGCGTCGTGAGGGTCGGTTAGGGTTAGTGTTAGGGTTAGTGTCGTCATTAGATTCTTATGATTTTTGCGTCGTGAGGGTCGGTTAGGGTTAGTGTTAGGGTTAGTGTCGTCATTAGATTCTTGATTTTTGCGTTGGTTGTTTAGCAGTTGTTGGTCAAGCTAATAGCCAACACTACAGCTTCACCAACAACTGCTAACATCAACTACCTTCTCCCCCTACGGTCTTCGCCTCTTCCAGTGTTGCTGCCCAATGGGAGGTCGTGGGCGTTGGGCCGTGCAGGCTTTTGGAAACACGCGTACCGTGTAGGGTTAGTGCAAACAGGAAGAGAGATAATTACGTGGGCCAGCAAACCTATAGAAAGCGATAATGACTTGTGTCAATGTGATACCGTGTTACGAGTAATCTTAAGGGCTTCCGCGAGTTCTAACCTGGAGGCAAGTGGCATATCCTGTGTAAGCTTAGTCTCAAGCCGCTTAATTACAACGTAGGCATACAGGCATAGGCTACAAGGTATAAGAACCACAAGAGGTCATCCGGAGGGTTTCGCTGCATGTTTCTGCTCTTTAGGCCAAAATCACAAGAAAATCGAGAACTTTGGTCACAGCGCCGTGGTGTATACTTTGGTCGAGAAACCGGTTGCTAAGCATCGTAGAAGAGTCAAGGGCCTCTATAAGTTTATAGAGATGAAGATGTTCAAACAATTGCTGGTTAGTAGGCCATTGCCCACTTTTGTACAGTCTATGCAGTGCAGGCAGTGGCGCAACTAGGGGGGGTGCTGGGGGTGCTTGAGCACCCCCAGGGCCAAAAGGTGACCCACGCAATTTGTCCAAATCCGATGAGTTTTTGTGGGTGAAGGGGGGGGGGGGTAGCCCGGGTAAGGGATCTTTCGGTCTTTCAGTCTTTCAGATTACACAATCAATTCTGATCACCCCCAGGAAAATGTTCTGGTTGCGCCCCTGAGTGCAGGCGTAGGCCTACGCACATCTCTTGCGTATAGGGATAGGCCTGAGGCCATGTGCAATGCGCGGATATGTATACATGCATGCATGCATCAATGCAAGGACATTATTATGTATGCAGTCGTGTATAGGCCTACTGTATAATTGTACATGTTTGCAGGCCTTTGTATGTCTGTATCAATAATTGGCTTATATGCACGGGTACATTTTTTGTATTAAGTGCTACAAACCTCTGACAGGCACATGGCAGACAGCCATACATACACGCACTGGAAAGAGATTAGACCTAGCAGCCTTAAACAGTGGGTCAACAGACAGGCTATAAAATAAAACGGTTGTCTATCTATAGCGACCCTGCATGCAGGCTGTGTGACCCTTTCGACGTGGCTTATCTTCAAGGGTGAGATAGGCCTACTCTTCGCCGTCGCTGCCCGATTGAATTGGGGGGGGGGGAGGGGAATGTGCGCCATTTAAGAATCCCCGGGATGCATGGGTGCGGAAATACAGGCTTCAAAGGGCGATAGATAGATAGATAGATAGATAGATAGATAGATAGATAGATAGATAGATAGATAGATAGATAGATAGGCAGGCATAATTAAGCTGCAGCAGGAGAGAGAAACATACACAGAGACTGAGACAGCCTAACACGCAGTCACGTAGGCCTGCAGCTGCAGACGTCCAGAGACAGGCGTCAGAGACATGTGCATTGACATAGTTTACCATAATATTATTATTCTGAGACTTAATTGGAATCAATTGAAATCGGCAATTAGATAGGCCTAATTATATTTCTTGGAGGTAATCATGTTCCAAAACCTGCTCAAAGAGCCAAGACTTATTATAGGCCCACAATCGATAGGCCTAACCGCGTTTGATGGGATCACATGCAGCTGAGCTGGACAACTGTAGGCCTATAACTATATAGCTGTAATTGAAGCGACACACTGCGCCCCCCCCCAATATCTAACTGCCTGCATATAAAATTATAAATAATATTTATTTCTATTTATTATAGACATGCCTAAACCTACGAAATATCAGATTCTATATCAGGGGTGTCAAAGAGCTGGCGCGCGGGCCATTTCTGGCCCGCCGACGATTTTTTTCTGGCCCGCGTAGCCTTCTCTAAAGATTACCAAATTAGATGATAAAAGTTAAATTTTTTATATTTTACAGTCAGCGCCAAATACATGGATGTTTTTTCTTACTGACGTCACTTTTGCTCATAGGCACAGCTCTGTGTAGACTATGTAAGTTTCCGGTTGGTTGTCTCACTTCTGATCTGTTAATAAAATTATGAAAGTTACGAAACACTAATTATTATTATTTAAAATGTTCTGGGAATTGGCTGACCAAATAGCTTTCTCTCAAGTCACTGCCCAATTTTGTTCAGGAGCTTCGACACCCTGGCCCGTCACTTGTTGGACGATGTTCACACGTACTGGCCCGCCACTTGTTGGAAGATACTCAAACTGGCCCGCCACTAAAAAAGGTTTGACACCCCTGTTCTATATGCAAGAATATAGCATGCAGGGACAGATCGAAATAGCTTTCCGATTAAACACCTGATTCGCTTGAAGCAGATTCTTCTTGCTCATGAACAGGTCTGGATTCTTGCAAGGCCTTTCTTAGAAAACCACGTCTAGGCCTACATGCAGGCCTGTTTGCAATATTATTGACAGGTTTTATGACCAATTCTTGATTTAGGAGCTGTTCAACTTTCAAGACCGGTGAATATAGAGGCTAGGGCCTATTGCGGCTCTAGCCTATTAGGCCTACGTACGTCTTGTAGGCCTATTTGCATTATCAAATTAGGCTTTCGTAGGATAGGCCTATGTATCTGCAGCTCTGCTGTTAATTAATAATAAGTCTACCAAAAGTCAAAAATCTCGTAAGTCTTGCACTCTTGCTACGCAAAACAACATTAAGCATTTCGTAGGCCTTCAAGACTTCCTCGAGATCTCTTGCGAACGTTGCCTATAAATTTAAATCGATTTTTTCCTGTCTGTCGCCAGTCAAGTCATCATGGGCGGAGTTGATCAGAGGCTGGGGGGGGGGCTAAGTCCCTCCAAGAAGGCCTAGATTCAGCTTTTTTACCATGAAAATTATATTCTTTTTCGGAGTTAGCCCTCCCAATATGATAAGGCCCAGACTAGGGGTTAGCCCCCCCCCCAAGAACGGAAACCAAACTCCGCCCATGCAAGTAATATATTATTGATATTGCTCTGGGTGGGATTGCAGTAGTTAGAATTCTCTGCCTCAATTGGGTCGATCGATTGATAGCAATGTTTTCATAGCAGACTTTTCATTATTCAACGAACAATTTAAAAGGTCGTCTCTGAATAGCCTAAGCTACAGCCTACAGCTAGGTTTCCACGACTCGCGATCGCTTTTGTGGGCGCTGTAGAAGATCCTAGCCTTCGAAAGACTTCGATTACGATTCGCTTGTCATAAACCTATATAAAACCAGAACCAGTGTTTAATCTAGTCCTTCTGCTTGAGGGGGATTCGAGTTTCGGGGTGGGGGCGAGAAAAAAATTCGCTTTGGTCGGACATTTTTGGCTACGGCTCGCCGACAAGTTCATCGGCAAAATTTTCTGACAATTTTTTAGCCATCTGGTACCACACCCCCACCCCCGAGACGTCTAAACACTGCAGAACTGCTCATGGCGAGATGTTTCTAGGCTACTGCTAGTCCTGGATTTTGAACTCCTCTCTGCAGTGTAGATAGGCCTATAGCTGTTCTTTCTGCTCATGCATGTTCAGACAGTTCAGTCGTGCTGCAGTACTGTTGTCTGTCGATCATTTCGTGATTTTCGTCTCTTAAAAACTTGACCTGATTAAGGCCTACCGTTTGGTAATTTGGTGCTAGCATATGTGGTGCTAGCTTCAAATTTCGGGGGGGGGGAAATTGATTATAAGCGACCTGCAGCTAGGACGGTAGGCCAACGTGAACCGGCTTTGTCACGGTTAGTCTGAGACTCCGCTGAGGTATAGGCCTAGGCTAAACCCAACCATAGGCTACATGTAGGACGTGCGATCTAACCACGGCATCGTGGATCTAACAGAAGACCCACAGGCAACAGAGTTGTGCATAAATAATAGTGAAACCTGTTCATGAAAAGGCAACCAGCAGGCCTAAGTCGTGGCCTACATCTTTCGCTCGCGATTAAGCTGGCTACAATAGTTACTTTGTATAGGCGCTATATAAATCTGCAGATTAATAGGCCTACAAGTCATCTGAGTCTCCTTATTTATTACGAGCTTAATACAGCTAAGAAGCCTAAGATATGTTTACCAATGGGCTGCTATTGGTGACGCTAAAACTGGGTCAGTGGTACGAACGCTGTCGGCATCCGATCGTGAAGGCTAACCCATAGGCCTCTGCTGTTGTAGATTATTGTTTGAACAGTTCTCAGCGATTAGCCACAAGTGGGCGTACGTTAGGCCAAGGCCTATTAGGCCTACAGACTACCGCAGGCCCGGTGCCTTTATGCTTTCCATCCGATATCAGCCTGTCAGGTTCCCTAAACTGCTGATAAACTGACAAGTTCTGTCAATCACGAATTTCCAACTTGTCCAGACCCAGACTCTAATTAATCATTTATACGGAAAATTATTTACGGTCCCTATAGCCTACTGTTTATAAAATTGACGTCACACGCACCGAGCGATACTAGCTGCTGCCGCCAACTGTTTTACGGTCAGGTCAAAGGTCGACGAGCCTGTCTCGCCGCGCTATGAACTGTGGGCCATGTACTCGTGGCTGCAGCCACTGTGAGACGCATACATGTTGGTCAGATAAATGCCGACTGTCGAAACGGTAACAAGCTGATCCGAAGATGAGGGAAAACGACTGCTCACCGGATCTCAATGATCTCAACACGCTCAGTCTTCAGGACTACGAGCGGATCATAGAAAAGAACGCGAATCAGGTGAGCTCAACTACGGACAATATTTATTATTAAACGCCGCCTCCGTCGATTCGCTACGCCGAGATAGATATATCCGTGTGCAAATAGATGTTATCGAACTCTTTTGCGCGTATGTTCTTGACATTAGTTGTAGCTGGGATTCGATTGCAGTGTAAATTTTGAAGGTTTTGGACGAAGAGGGGTTTACACAACGTATTTTTTAATTAATTATGAGCTTTTCCTTGAGATCCGTCTTTGTCTGCGGAGAAATTTTGGCGGAAAGGCATTAATGCGAAGACTCGCTTTTATAACCGAGCTGGCGTCAGCAGTCACGTGACTGTATTGACCAATCGGCAGACGGCGACGCCTCCGTCTATTTAGAGCGATCACGCAGCGGTCGCGTGATTGGCGCGTGAATGCGGAAGGTGAAGGTTGCGTTTTCAGACGGTGACTTGCTTAATATTGATGAATGATGAATGCTCTCCGAGCAGAATTCTTGTTACTAATTTTAGAAGACGCTGGTTACCTAGTTTGCACAGAAGAATTTATATACAGCTTTAAATTACTTATACAGAAAAATAATCAAAGTTTTATTACTCCATTCCACAAGAATTTGCATAGTTTTTGATGTTATTTATTATTGTATCCTTATTATTAAAAGTTTCTTTTAATAAATATCTTATTATTATATTATATATTGATCTTAATAATATTTTTGAATTTTGATTATTATATCTATATAATAATTTTAAAGATTATTTTATTTATTTTACAAACCACTCACACTCAGTTGCTTACTTTAATTGTGCCCTTTGCATCATCAGTTTCCCTGTTTCAAGATCACAGCATGTCAAGTCGTAGAATTCAGAAATAAATCATTTCTAGTTTTTATCCTCATACAGTTCTGTATGATGCGTTTTAAAATGTAAAATGCGACATGTGAAATAGCATGTGCTAGTGTTTGCCTTTTGCTTGGGATCAATAAATTGAATTTAATATCATATGCTGCACATCCAGAAAAGATTACGTATGCCTAGAGGAGACTTGTTTTTTTGCCGAGACCAGCAAATTTAAAATGCAAAATTGTACACACTGATATCTGTTTTGGAATTAGAGACACATATAGTTTTTTGCACCATTTTAAAGTTCCAAATTAGGTTTTTAAAGTTTTTCGCCTTGGTAGAACTAAGGAAAGCTGAAAATCAAATTTTGTCTTTTATTTTTGGTTGAAATGGAAAAATAATTAAATTACATGAGGGTGATTGCAATTTTTATACAAAACTTCACAAACATGCAGTGTGGCGTTGAACACATCATTTAATATTGCACATACTCACTTAGTTTCAAGCTATTATCTGACTTTTGCAATTAAGTCTAAAGAGATGTTACTTCACATTTGGAAATATATTTTGTTTACATCTTTTTGCAATGTGCATTGGGCATATATTGCAATTTTGTAGATCTGATATCTGACTCTTTGTAATATATCAGTCTGCGTTTTTGCTTTTTGAAATTTGGGACAATGCAAGAACATTTTCGTTTTCTAGTTTTCTGTTTTAGCAAGTTGCAGCTGATTGACTTACAAAATAGAAAAAAATAAAAAATTGCTTAGAAGTAAAATATGTGATCTAAAGATAATTTGTAAAATATTATTTTTTTGGTAGTAGTACTGCTATGTGTGTTTTAAGCTATTTGTGTTAAGCGAGCTATTTCTAGTTTCCATTCAAATTAGTTAAGTTCTTTACTTAGGTTTTAATTTTGTTACATGAAATTACTACTGTAATAGCAAACATACTAAAATAAGATAAATAAAAGTTGCAATTGAACAGATTGTTCTGTATTAAATTAAGTCAATAATGGACCTGTTAAGCAATAAAATGTAGTTTGAATAAGATAATAGTAACTGACTCTGTGGCTAATTTTTTAACAATATTTCACACTTTTCATAACATATAGGATCTATCAAATTTAGTTGAAGTTGATTTTTGGAGATTAATCAACTGATTTATTTTTAATCATTGCCATCCGTAGTAATGAAATTTTATATTTTCTTAACTTGCAGCGTCTGTCGCCTGGTAGGTCGAGTCCAACGGCCTCGTCATGGGCGTGCTTTCCACCATTCGAAGACCCTTCCACACATCCTGACTACACGATGCATAACTTAATCTCCTCAGAGTCTTTGCCATTCTTTCCTGACCTTCCATTCATGCCAGACTACTCGCTGCTTGCTGGCAGCCCCATGCTTCAGAACCCCCCTGAGCCTCCTCCTCCTGTCCTTCCTGTCAACGCAGAAAAGCCTGAGCCGCTCTGCATCCTGCCAGTCTTCCCGCAGTCGAGGTCGCTAAGCACGTCTCCAGAACTCCGCACTCCTGGTGAAAGTGGCACAGACACAACGCAGAGGGCTTCGACCCAGAAGACAACCAGAGAGAAGGTGCCGCGTCACAAGCGCCCCTCTCACATCAATGCCGAGCACCGAAGGCGAAGTAAAATACAGGTGAAATCACTACTCGATATGGGAGGTACTCAACATTTTGGTTTTCCTTCTAGGCCAGTTTCTTAGCTTCTGTAACATTATTTCAACTGCTAATTAATATGCTTGTGATTGGTTGCTAGATGTTTCTGGTTTTTGCAGTTCTCGCTGTGCTTCCCGTTGCCTGTCTTGAGTTTGACCTTTAACATGCGGCTAAGTACCTATGCCATGGCCATGCATGATCAGCCGTTAAGTATCTTTGTAAAGCAGCATTCTCAGTGCATGGCAAGAAGATCGCCTGATATCTGTTATCGTACGTGAGCCGCAGTAAATCTCCTATCGATGGTCTTTTTCTGTGTCGAGACATGGCAAGATAGTAGTATAATAGTCATAGATCAATTGTGTAAGTATCGTCTTCTGAACATGCCGATTCGGCCCTTGTGTAGTCATGTACTCGAACCTGTACTTGAATTGAAACCTTTAGTCGAGAGGGAAATTTATTTATCGACTGGTCTTTAGTATGATCAGTGGGTTTATTTATTTATTTATTATTCACTTATTGAATGATCTATGAATGCTTAAACGACAAAATTTTGGAGTGAGGATCTGAAAAATTGCGGGACTCGTTTTGTTGTTGTATAGGTTTGATCTGTATCCGACAGTACGATTATATATACCGAGTATATGACATTGTATCCATTGTGTAAATTTATAATACATTTGCATAACATAATATCTATGTAGATTGATACATCTACTTAATTCATTTAATTATCTGCATTAAAAAGCACATGTAAAGGAACAGGTATTTGGGATTTTCAATCCTTACGATTTTAAACAAGTGGTTTTAATAGGATGTGGTTGTTAAGTGGTAGGGTCAGCTGCAAACACTGCTGATGCCTGTGGTTTAACCCTCTAACGCTGATCTGCATTGGTTTCCTTATCACTTTTAGTGCACTCTTGTCATTAAAGGGTTAAAGTAAAGCTACGATAATGTTGTTAGCAAGAACGATGCTATTAACAAGAGGAATTTCTCGTTCATTTTGTTGTTATTTATATTATTCACTGATGCTTTATACATTTTTATTCCCGTTTCATACAGAGCTCTGAGCAATAATGCAGTGTTATTAATCTAGAAATTTCCTTCTGGAAAACTAATTCCTGCCAATCCCTCAATCCATCTTCGTTATGAAACTGAATGTATATTTGTGAATTTGATGTAGCTGGAAAAGGAGTCATGTGTGTAGTAAGTTGTTACATGACTTTTGTTGAATGTATCAAATGTATGAATTGTGTGTGGTTGTTGAATAGTATGCTGATTGCTGAATAAGAATACGTTTCTTTGAATTGATCAGCTTTAACTCTTTCCCGCCGGATGGGGTCACCCGTGACCCCATTAACAGCATAGGTATCAAAACAATTCCGGTTGGAATGAGATAATGATGTGTTTGATTAAATATTCCATTTCCAACTTTGAATATTATTTGGTGAAAACTTTGTTGACTTTTTCCTAGACCTACAATATACATGTTGGTATTTCTTTTGTCAAAAGTGTTTTGCGAAACGTCATAACTGGTTGTATCGTTTTCTCTTCGCTAGAGGTGTTTGGAAGACCTGAAGAGCCTTGTGCCAAGTGCAGCAGATGCCAGTTCTAGCATTGGTCCAAGTGGAAAAAAGTCCAAAGCCTCTCTGCTGTTTAGAAGTAAGTATAGTTTCTGGAATAGGGTAGAAACAATTCTAGGCATTTAAAAGGTTTGGATCAGAGAAAAATCTTAAACGATGCAAAGGTTGTTTCAATGTTCTTTTTGTCTTGCATTCTGTAGATGATTGATTGCTTAAGTAAAATTTCTTCAGTGTTTTTTACGAGGTTGGTCATGTCTACCCATTATTTATTTTCAGTTACTTACATTTGCATGATAACCTTATGATGCTTTGACTTGACGCTATGACATCGCACTTCATTTTCAGTCTATGGTGTGAGTTCTTTGAGGCGTTCTCATTACTTGTGACTTTTTCGTTTTAGAGAAGTGTTCTTGGTGGTGTCATGATGTTGAGAGTATTGTCTGATATCAGAGGACAGTGTCTTTCTTTGCAACTCTTTCTGCTGCAATGATATTCGTGTGGGAGATTTGCTGGGCATATTTTATTTATTGATTTTATTTTTGCACGCACGCACTTGAAGTTTTATTTGCTTCTGAGAGCTATCTTGACATGTATCAGAATATTGATTAACACCTTATGCTTCTCTTGCTGTAACCAAATTCTGCATATTTGACTGCAGCATTGCTTGTTAACACCGCTACATCATCTCTGGGATAACTTCAAACATTATATGCTCTTGTTTACTTTATATTCCTGTATCAAACTCTTGTGTTAAATCGAATACAACTTAAATGCAATACAACTTGTACATAAGGACATGGATAAAACAGTTTCCTTGTCGTACCTCTGCAAAAAGAAGCAAATTTCTTCTAAGTTGCTCAAGTGCTTCCTCGGATGGCAGCGTTTCGCCATTCAGAGCACAGCAGTGCACTACGTGTGGCAGCAGTAAAGTTCTTCCTTTCTCTCTTTCTCGCATTTCCCAAACTTTGTTGAGACGAATGACACGGAGACTGGTCTGACTTCTTCTCTCGGGTGTTTACACAGACGCTACGACGGCAGACGAAGACATGGACTAGACGGACGGACGTCTGATGTGATTACTATGACGTTTAATGCTTTTTCAGCGGCGGGATACTGTCGCCAATTAAAGGCAGACTGTAGGGACCTGCAAAAGGAGGCCGATGCGTTACGCACCGAATTGCAGTCTCTTTCGGCTGAAATCAAGTAAGTTGCTGAAACGCAACTCTCCTTAACAATGTCGTATTGGCATGGAATTGTCAGTATGATAGTTTAGTTCTTTCTCTAATCCTTCCTCCTCCTCATCCTCCTCCTCCTCCCACTTTTCCCGCGGTTGGGTCGTTTGCATCGTTCAAACCAAACGGTTGGTTTGGGCGACCTGTCAAATGAGCTGGCCTTGTTTGTGTGTTTGTGTTGTTGTCCGTGTTTGCCCCTTTGATGTTCCATTTCGGTTTGGCTTGTCGCTATAACATTTTTTGCCTTTTCTAGCACTTACCACACTGAACTTCCGGCTGATGGAGTCCAGAGTCAAGCGAGTTCGTCGATAACGACCCAGCAGATGTTTAACAACTACGTTTATGCTCGCACTGCGACCAACTGGAAGTTCTGGATTGTATCCATTTCAATTCTCGGTTTCAAATATATCATAGAAACCACAGAATGCTGGTGTTTACTGTCTGATGCCGCAATGGACGACAGGGCTATTTTGGAGTTATAGGATTTACTCTGATTTGTCTTTCTGTTCTAGTTGTTTTGCAATTGATTTTTTAAAAACATACCTTTAACTTTTTATGAGACAGTCATTACTAGGTGAGTTAAGCATGACATGTGGATTGAAACATTCGGTTCATTAATGTAGAATGCACATCATTTTCATGAACATTACATATGTGTCGGAACATTTTGATGCTTTTAATGACGTGCATGTGCTAAAAGTGACTGGACATCAATGCGGCTTGTTAAATTGTTAGAAACTGATGTGGTGCCAAATTCTTTGAGACCCTGTTTTCTTACGTTTCATATTTAGTTGGTTTCATAAATTCATATAGGACAAAAGCACTGCTTACTGTTTTTTAAAATAAAGTTAAATTTGGTGATTTATGAAATAGATATCTGACTTACATAGCGAATTGTTTTCCTGACCTTGGATAATAGTTTGGTCTTTTTATCCGTCCACTGTTTGAGAGCTACGACAGGGCTGTTGTGACAACGAATTGTGATGATTTCTATCGTTCAGTGTTGAAGTGGCTACAAGACCACTGTAATCTCCTTTCGCTACGGAAAGGTGAGGAACGCCATGTATTTCTGTTTAAAGTCTTCTTGATGTAGTTGTTGCAGTAAACAGTTTACTCCCAAGTCATACTATCGATTGTCATTATTGTCTAATCATATATTAAATAATATTTAATATATGAATAAAAAATGTTATGTTAAAAATGTTAAAAATTTAATATATGAATAAAAAATGTTATATTATAATTATATTATTAATACTTTTGTTGCTCCAATATCAATAATTGCTGGTCATTTCAAGTGAAGTTGGGTCCATAGAGTTATTTCAAACGATTCTGACCGACTCCACATCCATACAGTTTTGTATGTTTTTAGTTTTGTCCCATGATGCAAGATGGGTCTTCAGTGGTTTGGGGGGGGGGGGGGTCGCTGTGGTGTGATGTGTCTTTTAGCATGTGTGAAATTTCAGCTGAAATTTTCTTTAACTCTGCAACAACACTTTGGAGCCTCTTACTACTGCTTGAAAGCATTCGGATTTGGGATTATTATTTTTATTGCAGTGTAAGCCGAGGTTGCTGTTCAGAAATTCAGTTATTTGGTTTAGATGGAGTTACAATAGCTCGAAGCACGTCTGCAGTGGGCTGAGTTTCAATGGTAGCACACTAGCACTAGGATTAGAGGTTTCGTTGACTCAGCCTTTAATTCCGTAGGGGCAGCTGTAAAAGGAGTGGCAGGACAGATGGCCGAACCTCGGCCTCCCACGGGATGAAATTTGAATCTTGTTGAACTTGGTGTCTTCTGTTGATATTATATCACGCAATCTTTCTGCGTACTTGTCAGTTTAAGTTAATAAACGAATATAATTTTTTTATTAAGACACTGACCAACGACCAAGAAAAAATAGCTTAGCTATTGGCTTCGCAGAAATGTGGATGATATGCTCTTGGCAAGCTGTTCAGAGAATTCGCATTCCAATTTGGTCAGATTTGCGATATTTAATAATAAGACGATTTATATAGCGCCGTAGCTCAGTCGAGGCCGAAGGAAAGGGTGCTGTACATGGGATCGCATGTTACTGTCAATTAAATATACGATTGTTTAAATAGGTAAGTCTTGAGACTGGATTTAAATGTCTCGACAGATGGTGCCATCTTCACATGGTCAGGAAGACTGTTCCATGCAGTTGGTCCCGACACAGAGAACGAGCTTTACTGTAGTCTTGAATTAAAATTTGTTTCTGTTTTGCAATTCATATTCTAGTGATTCACAGCGCCGTGCTTCACGTCGCACGTCGGACATCCGTCATAAATCTACCGGAGAATCTTCCGAAGGAAGCGATGGAGGCCGCGATCAAGGACGTCAGCGAGACGAACGGCGGCGGCCAGTCCTCCTCTTCGGCCGCGGCGGCCGCGACGTCGTCGGAGAACGGACATGACGTCTGCGGACATCTGCGGTAACACTGGCTCTTCTCCAGTTAATCTGGTCGTTAATTATTGACTGCGAAAGATCAACAGTTCTGAGTTTTCTCAAATGGAGTTGTTGCATTTCATGTATTAAAGAGTTGTACAGAGTTCTTCTATTCCTTTAGCCTTTCCTTGTACAAACCGATGATTTGCTGTGTTGCGTTTAAATAATCGTCTTGCTGTAGAAACCGGGTTGGAGTAATATCACGGCGATTTTAAGGACTGATGACAAGAGTGAACCCTTTGAACAGAATAGATTTTTCATGTGTTGTTGCTGTTGCAGTATTATACATTACACGAATCACTTAAGACTATAAAGACAGGGTAGCAGAGTAAACATTGTCTTAACCGAAGTTAGTATTAGCTATTAGTAAATGCAATATGCCAACCAGGCGCAAGCTACAGCTGCATGACTTACCAGTAGCAAATGATCCAGCAATTGCATACATGTTTAGTTTGTCTATACATATTGCGACTATGGTATGATGCTAAACCTTAATCACGGTTGCACAGCTGTTTATTCCACTCAAAAGTCTAAACTTGACTTTTAAATGGACTTTTTTGCGGTAAAGCCTATTGGATTTGACATGTTGTAGTTTGAGACTGTGACTAAAAGTAGTAATAGTGACCGGCCTATGTCCGCTTTTTAGGTTCTTGGTTATTTGGGACTTTTTTGGAAATTACAGTTGTAGAACTTGCCAGTATCATATAACGTATCATGCTGTACAATATTATTGTAGACTAATTGGCCATATTCTGCGTTGTGTAAAAATCTGCTGTTTCTGCATTGTTGACCCAGGATAAAAATGTTCTGTTTACAAAATGTTTCGTGTCATCTACGGAGTTGGTACCTATCTGCTCCCCATCTGTGAGATGCTTAGTGAATTTCTGAAATTTTTTGTGTTACATTGTCACCTACAATACATGTAAATTAAATTTTCATAATGACTTTGTATAAAATTAATTAGTATAGAACTAATTGGTATAGGTAATCAACTTAGATGACCTTAGAGGCTTACCCGTGCTGTCTATTTAATCCAAAAGTAGACCTATGTGTGCCACTATAATGCTGTCCAGAGTATTGCTCATCCGTAGTTGTGCCTCGTCTACCCTAAAAAACACCAGGCTGGACCAATTAACGGTAACGGTAACCCAAGAGATATCCAACTTCCAAGCGCGCGCTCATCGAATCGCTCATCGCCACCTGGAACCGAGTTGTGACCCATGACCACCTCAAGCTGGTCCACTCAATGCCGAAAAGTGCAGACAAGTGTTGAAGAACAAGGGCTGGCCAATAAATTTTTTATGCATCACTGACACACAGAAAGGGCCTTTTCAAGGCCACAAAATGATAAAAAAAGGGCTTACGAGCACACATGCGGGTTATTTCATCCCAACACATTGCACTATGCACAGAACATGCATTAGCGTGTGACAAGCCTTCTCGTACTGGTACAGTCACGGGGGGTGGTAAACGAACATTCATCATGTTAATTTACAGAAATATGCTTATGAATTCGAACCAAACAATAATAAAACCTACAATTAACACCCACATGCTTACAAGTACATTATTCATCTTATTACAGACGAAATCATGCATAGAAGCGCAAAATATATGGGTGATGCAAAACTTTTTCACACCACTGTACGTCTATGGAGGCATAATGCATAGACCTATTGACGAATAATAATTACTATGTTTGCAAAATAAAAAATTCCTTTAGAGATTCCAGACATATAGGCCTAGGCCTAATTTTTAGCATTAAAATCGGAATTTTAACTGGAGCGACATCTATGGCTGAGAGTGAAATGGATGACCCCAAAATGTTCAAGAGTAATCCTGTAATAGAAAGTCGTTTATTGGTAACGTAACAATGATGTTTTTAGAGCAAAGAGATGCATGTCGTCACATCAAAATGTTCAAAGCCAATTAATGCATATGTTTCATGAGTTGGAGACGCTTCAGTTTGTTTTTATCAAGGTCGAGGGAAAGGGATTGTAGTAGTCGAGTTTAAAGTTGGGGGGGGGGAATGATCCATATTGTCAATGAAGGTAACAATGGTGAAAGCAGTTTTGAAATCGAGCATTAGTCGGATGCGACGGAGGACACGAATATAATTATTATATGAAGCAGAATTAGAATTTGGAAGAGTGTGGAGATGTTTGAGCAGGAGAGATGTGAATCAAAGGCAACACCAAGATTGCATGAAGATTCGTTTCATGACATTTTCACTTCTGCCACCTGGCGAATGAATAGGCGTACTGTTCTTCGCATGTACCTGGATGGTCCATGGGGTTTGCCATGCTGACCACTGCAGACCGTGTCAATTAAGGTGAACATCATGAACTCTAAGATGCTCTCGACTATCTATAATAACGGCACAGGGAAAACACAAATTCCTACCCAGATTGGGCAGAGCAGTTACGAGAGCAGCCTACGTTAGGCCTATGGGAGGGAGGGATAGATATTAGACAGTGCTCCCTCTTGCCCCTATGTGCGGGCGCCCATGAATGCAATACAATAATGCAGCAATGAGCAACGCAAAATGCGTAACAACTATTGTCATTCGCCTATACGCCCTGATAGGATTATTATGTGAATTTATGTCTACACTATTCTGAGTATTCTCCTATCATGATATCGGTTACTCTTTAGACAGAAGTGACCAGTGACCACGAGGCTGGGTCTACGCTTACCCGTCTGTCTATCTGTCGGACTGTAGGGGAGTTAGAGGCAAGATGGACTCTTGGGGTATGATGGATCTCGAGCAGAACAAACAAATTGTGCCCGTGATGCATGTTTATGGAAATTATGGTGTTTTAAAACTGGAAATGCGTTATACGGGGTCCGTGGCTCCCCTAGCCTATATCCTATAATATTCTTCGATTCGGCATATATACGAGCATACCTTTGCCCTGTGCCGTTATTATAGACAGTGGCGGATCCAGAACTGTTTTTAGGGGGGGCCAAAATCTTGGGAAAAACCGAGAAAATTTCTAAGAAAAAGGTTTGTCATCTGCCAAAATTTTCGGGAAAATCATACCATTTCATCCGCCAAAAAAGTTGATGACCTTTTTTTTAGTCCTCAACTTCAAAACCGAGCTGGGGGGCCACGTCCCATACAATTTTTCGAATAGGGGGGCCAATATCCATTGTACCCATATTCGTATTGCTAATTTCGGACCAAATGGGGCCATGGCCGGATTGCCCCCCCCCTGGATCCGCCCATGATTATAGATAGTCGACAGCATCTTAGAGTTCATGATGTTACTTATCTGATTAAATATTTGTTGAGATGCATGGCGTTCGACTTGAGATCATTCGCGTCTATAATGTTGAATACCGTATATAATTAGGCTATAATTTATGATCTAGATTTCTGTCAAGTATTGCCTGCAAACACGTACGCTGCTAGAAGTTCCAGTTCCCACGATCCACATTTCACCACGACCATTGAACTCTTTCTGTTTATTTGCCATTCGCCTTGCATGATTTCGCACGTGTGACACTCAGTGAACTTTGTCACTTAGTGAAAGATATGTTTAGCAAAACAGGTTCACTTAGTGTTTGTTGGAGTTCAGCGAGAGTGCGTTCACAAAGAGAGGGAACGACAGTCAAAGAGACAGCAAAATATTGAGGCAGTAGTAAGTAGTTAGAGGGACGGACAGACACGTACAGGGATCGAGGGAGCGACAAATTTTTCAAATTTTGCTTTGTGTATATCTACTTTCGTCTTCTTTAGCGCATACCTACTTGAACCCCACATAAAAAAACATAGGAATTCTGTGCCATACGGCAATTGAAATACTGGCAGAGTTGTTTCTCGTTTCTTCACTGTAATTTAACCTACAGTAATGCAACAAAACACTTACATGTTAAAGTCTTTTTAATACTTGTGGAAGAAACATGGACGAAGACTCAGAGGAGGACAGGGGACGGTCCCCCGATGTTTGTGGTGGAGGAACCATCCATGCTCATGCCCCCCTTCCAATATTGAGGAAATGTTCTTCATAAACAGCATCGTAAATTTTGAGTGTTAGAACATCATCAAAAACAAGGTCATCAGCTATTTTCACAGGGGAAAATGGTAGATTTCGAGCATATGGGGTCCGTCTCGCCCCTATAGTTTCCCTACATCCTATTCTGTGATTTGGCATAGGCCTACGAGCATATATGTCAGAAATTTGGTCAATGAAAAAGGAAAATGTCGGGAGGGGGACTCATCCTGCCCAAAATGTCGCATCTTGGCGATCGTCGTTCGGCCGCATTTTCGTCCAACCCCTCCAACTTCTAAACCAAGTCTCCGCCTATGGGAAGAAAATTCCTGTAGGCCTATTCCGTATTAAACGATGATGCTAATAATTATGATTGACTTTGTTCACGTGCCATTTGTAATTAGTTCATTTGTGGGTGGCGGTGGTGTAGGGCTATGTGATCGTTGCATTGGACCCGGAAGAATTCGGATTCGAATACACCTAGCTACACGAATACATGCCGCTGCGTAGACATGGACCTGAGCAATTCCTTCGAGCGCATCGGCGTGAAACTCTGATTCAGTGTCCACACTGTAGTCTGGAGCACTTCTTAACAGTGACGTAACTAGCGTTGGGCTTGGGGGGGCTTAAGCCCCCCCAAACGAAGCTGAAGCCCCCCCAAATGAAATCAAGCCGTTGTATGTTTACGGCTAATTTAAATAGACTACCACATGGACGGCGTACATGCAGTTACGGACGACCGGCCATGACTGCCTAAAAATGGCTCCATTTGAGGTCGACACAGCCAAAAATGCGCTGGTCGCTGGGGCTCCGCCCCAGACCCCGCTGGGGGAGCTTACAGTAAACACAAAACCTTTCTCTTTTACAGTAGCAGTTTTATTTTTATTGTTATCCTGGTAGCTTGAGCTTTGCGACACTGAAAAACGACTTATTCTTAAAGTTTTCGCGACTTTTCCGTTCACAAATAGCTGGCAAAGAAGAGCCTTAAAATGGCTCCATTTGAGGTCGACACAGCCAAAAATGTGCTGGTCGCTGGGGCTCCGCCCCAGACCCCGCTGGGGGAGCTTACGACGCTCCCCCAGACCCCCTAGTCAGGACGGGCTTCGTACCTTCGGCACTCGCAACTTCGCGCCTTCAGCGCCGCCACTCACGACCAATTACATTATACAGCGTCCTGGCACTTCTTTTTTACACTTTAAGCATTGGTCATACTTAAGGCTTAAGCCCCCCCAAACGAAAAATCCTAGTTACGTCCCTGCTTCTTAAACAGAAATCTTGAAGGGCGCTATCCTATAACAAGTGCTCGTAATTATATACGGACATTTATAGGCTAACTGTAGCCTGCTGCCTATCTTTGTCCAGAGACCAAGCTTGGACAAACGTTCAAAATTACAATTATGTTCACTTCCCTTCCAGCCGAGTGACTTTATAAAACAAGGGTGACCGCGAGATGCCAATGTGTGCGGCAGTATAGCCTACATACACTGTTGGAGGTTCGAAATATCAATAGGCCACATGTTCGGAGCTCATATTGAAACCACATTCTAAAGGCTACAGAACCCACATTCTATATGGAACTTGTGAAGGTTTCAAGAATATAATTATAGGACTATCATTCTGTCAGTCAGTAGGTCCTATCTGACGAGCATCTTTGAAACCTATATGGGGCCTATATATAGGCCTATACGACGTCCGTTAGGCTATAAAAAGAATAGAACATTTAACGCTGAAGTCGTTAAGGTCGCCTTAGTGACCTTTGAGTCCCGGTTGTGCAAAGCACTGTGCATGGTGCTTTAAGGTCACGCACGTGGATTCATTTCACGACCACAAGACATCACTGCAACAGCAGATTACTTGAGAGTATACTCCCTACAAAAGGCCCCAGGCTTAAAGTGTCCAGAGACTTCTGGTTAAGTTGCTACATAGGCTAAGTGTATGTAATTTATTTATTTTTTAAATTTAAAACACGAGTTTCAAAGCTATTTTAATGCTCTTGATATGCAAATTAGTTGGTTTTAAATAAGTTAATTGGTTAATTAATTAGTTTAATTGGATCCCTTTTTCTTTATATCTTCGGTTAGAATAAAGCTAGAGCAATAATTTTTGTGTCATTTTAAAGCCTGAGACAAGCTAGGTCTTTGAAATGATGTATCAAACTCAATATCTTTGAAAATCACCTTAACGCTGGTTTTGCATTCCGTAGCCTAATTTGTTATTCTGACCTTAAGTTTGCTTGATGGTTATGTTTATGGTTAATTTATAGCACCCTATTGAAGCACACGCAGGCTATTACTATTATGTGCCTATACCGCTGCTCCAGCAATGGGACAGCTTTCGGTTCCCAAGCTAAACACTTGTTTACGCGTTCGCTGTCAACAAGACCTCACGAAGTATGCCACGCGAACTGATAGGCGACCGTTCCAGTTATCTTTGACCCCTTGCAAGATTGACGTGTGATTCATTCAGAAGGGAGAAAGTGGAACGAGGGAGGTAGAAAAAGAAGAAGAAGACCGGGTGGAACGGAAGTGAAATTGGAGAAACAGGCCTACTGAACGCTTAAGCTGACCTGCATTTGCTCTCACAGACAAAGCAAATTATAAGCATTTAAAGAACTCTGCTTTGCGATATGAGTCCGTATACGCCGTGCTAATGTGAATAAGTAAACTGGGGAAATGGTTTTCGGGTAGCCTATAACCCTACATTGCAACCGATCGGAAGAAGCTGTTGCAATGAAGAGAATGATGACATTGTCAAAGAAATGTATTTTTGTCGGTCTTGCACTCTTTCTGAGTGCAATTTACATTGCATCCATAAGTTTAAAGTCGATTTCAGACGGCAGCTCTTCTCTCAAGACGATCGCAACAGGTTAGTCCAAAAATGCTAGGTAGCCTATAAACACAATTAAAACAAGGATAACTTCGTAAATTTAAAGCTGTAGGCTAAACCTAATTCTAAAGTACAAGTTAGAAGGAAACTTTTATTGCTTTTTTTATCAGCCCTGACTGATTTCTTGAAATCACGGGTTGTTACTATAGTAGCCTATAGAAAACCTATTTTAAAACAAGAGTGTTGCAACGCGTCTCGATTCACGTTTCAAGCATGCAGTAGGCCTATATAAGCCTATATTTCACTTTAATCGTGCCTTAGGCCTAGGTCAATCATTTGTAGTTTTTCTTTGTTATCGTTTTTCCCGCTTTTTATATTGTTTTCAATAAAACAACGTTTTATTCCGTTTTTTAATATTTTTATGGTTTAAACATTTACATCACTACACGAGAAGGCACCTCATCTGCATGATTTTATTTCTGTGTGTGTATTAAATGCACATGCAGCGTGTCTCTGTCTCGTTCTGACGTCACTGTCATTCGTCGTCTGGCACGTGGCCTCTCAGAATCCAGCTGAATCACACACTCTCAGGACTCTCATCCTCCAGTACCTCATCCAGCTGTTCCTCCTCCATCGAGGCACATCCGCACACAGACGACTCGTTGCGTCCTCCAAGAACCTCGCCCTCGCACAGGACCGCGTCCTTCGCCAGATCCTCTCTA
The DNA here is from genome assembly GCA_945859605.1 of Lumbricus rubellus. Taxonomy (NCBI): domain Eukaryota; kingdom Metazoa; phylum Annelida; class Clitellata; order Crassiclitellata; family Lumbricidae; genus Lumbricus; species Lumbricus rubellus. Next base: position 18,526,358 of record OX243814.1, read on the forward strand.
GAAATCGCAACACACAGTACGGACTCGATCACGACTTCCACGGGATCATCTCTCCGAAGGATTTCGTCCAGAAGGTTCCAATGACCGTCTACTCCGACTACGCTCCCTACTTAAGCGAGATCGTCAACGGCGAGGACAGCAGGGATGTTCTGACGGCGGACCCCATCGTCTTCCTGGCCATGTCCTCGGGAACGACGGGCAAGAACAAGACAATCCCACTGACTTCCTTCACCCGGAAGATGGCCGTCAGAGAGGTAGGTCCGTTGATGTGCTTCCGCCAGGCGTCCATCACAGGCCTTGACCTTCAGAGGGTCCTTGTCCTTGGTTACCGCTCTGAGACAACCCGGTTTCCCTCAGGACTGTCGCTAGGACCGGTCAGCGCGCACATCGGACGCGTTCCGCCGTATTCCGTCGCACCACGCGAGGTGTACAACCTCACTGATGAACAGATGGCGCTTCACATGCACGCCATCTATGGACTGGCGGAAGCGGAAGTGGGACGGGTGGAGGCGCTGTTCTCCACACTCGTCTATTCCTTCTGGCGCTACGTCGAGAACCACTGGATGATGATCTGTGACGAGATCGAGACCGGAACTTTCAGTGACGTCCAGATGATGGACGGATTGGAACCCTTACCGGAAGAACTGCGCACGTTCTTCAGACGTCACTTCCGCCCACAGCCTGACCGTGCCAGACGGTTGAGGGACGAGTTCCGGAAAGGGTTTAGTGGAATTGCGAGGAGGGTGTGGCCAGGATTACGGTTGGTGCGAATGGTCACGAGTGGAGGGTTTGTTCATCACGCCCGTCTTCTGGAGCGTACGCACATGCGAGGGGTTAGACAGCTTTCACCCGTTCACGCGGCCAGCGAAGGGTTTTTTGGTATTAATATCATGACAACGACGACGAAGTTATCATGCGGCATGAAAGATGACGCTGATGACGAACAGCAGTACACGCTACTTCCAGATTACGGGTTCTTTGAGTTTATTGAAGAGAGAAGATTGGAGGAAGATCAACCGGACACACTATTCGCTCATCAGGTTTCCGTAATCGCATTTAATCTATTTGTAAATTAAACAGGAATGATTAATTAAAGTAGGCTAGGCCTATTGTATTATGGTCAGAATGATCTTAGCCTAATTTACAATTAACAATTAACTAATTGTAAATTAAACAGGAGTGATAATTAAAGTATAATTTGTGGTCTTAATTTACAATTAACAAATAGCGAAACGCAAGCATCACTTTCGCAGGTGTCCTCCTCTATTCTTAAAACACATCTGGCGGCATCAATGTTTAGCTGTGGGGTTGCAGATTAAGGGTATACCCAGTAAAGACGGCCTGGAGTAAAATTAGTAATAAAATGAAAGTAAGATGTGATAGAATTAGGTTGTTATCCCATATTTTTGTCATCCATAGGCCTACTGTGCCCAATGTCGCCCGCTGCTCGTGTGCCTATATGCATATTTTCCCTCAATGACCCGTATGCACGCGCAATGTTTTTTCTTTACTGAGACTGGGATTTTGCGAGTGCTGCAGTTACTATAGGCCTACTGATAGGACAATTGAATATGTCATGTGCATAATCGACAATTGTGACACCGAGATGCTTAGGCCTATAGATAAGATAAGGAGGTCTACACTGTAGTAGGCCTATATTATTTATGGTCTCTTTTTTCTTTCGCCTGAATCCGAAGAACCTATTCCCCACTTCCTATTTCACTTTTGAGGGTGAAATTGTTAGTAGAAGACAAATTAGGTCTTAGCACTTGCTATGCACGTGTTCGCATTATTGGAGCAGAGGAACGTTGCTCAATAAAAATATTTATAGAACAAACTCATTATAACCTCAAGACGTTTACACAGTGAGAGCATGCTGGATCCTAACCAAGGGACCTAGGCCTATAGTGATTCCTCATGAAGCCTTTATCATAGTGAATAAATCATCAGATCGCAGACTTTGATTACGATTTCGTTTGATAAATCCAAGCTAGTAAAAGCGTTGTCATAGTAATGATTCGGTGTTAAAAATCATAAGAATAATAATCACTGTAGGGTTGGGTATCCGCTTAGTCACGTGCTCTGCGTCGCGTTAGTTAACTTTGATTTGACCCAGAGGGTCAAAGGAATATCTGAGTGCAGTTTCCAGATAAAAACCCAATTAGTCAGAAAAGCATCAGTCCAATTCAATTCAGATGGTGGATGAGTAGTGATGTGACTGTATCTTCTACCTCGCCACCCATAGAATAGGGGAAGTGGGGGCAAGTTTACAGGGTTAAAAGTTTCTTGGCCCCTGCTCATCTTCAATTATGCCAACAAAGTTGAGTTTTTATCGACAACGTATTGATTTGTAGCACCTACATTTTAGCACAGAATTAGGCGTAAAAATATTATATTCTAAGTTTGTCACAAATGAACTTAAAATTTCATACGACTGCATGTCCTATCACTACTTGGGGACGTTAGTGAAGGCAGGACACTTTATGTGCATAAACAAAAGAGTACTCAGATGTACTCTAGACACTACAATTCGTCCTTATGTCATGAATATTCTGAATGGTGTAGGTGCGTGTGAACGAGTCGTATGAAATAGTGTACACTTCTCAGACGGGTCTCTATCGCTACCGAATGGGCGATGTCGTCAGGATAGTCGGCTTCCTCAATGATTGTCCAACTTACGAGTTTGTCCACAGGTAAGAAAAGATATTGTATTCACCTCTGCCCGTGATAGCCTATTCATTTCGAAGACATGTGCACAACGCAAATTCTTTGAATGGCCAAATTATCTTTGGAAGGAATTTAGGCCTATAGTTAGCATCCTTTCATTCTCTCTCACTTTCCGTTCTGTCTATCATTCACAAGCCGATCATTTGTTTAAATTTGATTTTGTCTAAATTCAATTTTCTATTTTACGTTGAAATGGCCTTGCCATACTCAGAATTTGATTTCAAAATTTTTCCAGGATGGATCTCTTGTCGAGTCAAGTAGAACAAAGATTTGTGGGCGTTGTAGTGTAGTAGTCGGGGCGCTGGTGCGGCAGTGCCTTGGAGCAAGGAAGATTCCAGGTTCGAATCCACCTCAAGTCAGTCGCCACGTAGCGACTTTGAGCAAGTCCTTCACTCGTAATTGTTAGGGCCCTTTGATCGGCGTCAAACTCCGATGCAGTGTCCGCGCTGTAGTCGGGAGCACCTCTGAGTAGTAGGCTTGAAGAAGCGCTACAGAAATGGAGAAATAAAGAAATAAATAAAGACATTTTAATCGAAATCGGATTCTTTGATAATTTTTGTGCTAAGAAGATTGAATTGAGAATGGACCCAAGTCCCAACGGTATCCGGACTTTACCCCCCGGCCCATTACCCCCCTGCCGTTACCCCCCTGCCATTACCCCCCGACCATTACCCCCCGTAGGACATTACCCCCCTGCCATTACCCCCCGGTTGTTTACATTAATTTTAGATCCAGTGTATGTATGCATGCATGCATGTATGTATGTATGTATGTATGTATGTATGTATGTATGTATGTATGTATGTATGTATGTATGTATGTATGTATGTATGTATGTATGTATGTATGTATGTATGTATGTATGCATGCATGTATGCATGTATGTATGTATGTATGTATGTATGTATGTATGTATGTATGTATGTATGTAAGTATGTATGTATGCATGTATGTATGTATGTATATATGTATGTATGTATGTATGTATGTATGCATGTATGCATGTATGTGTGTATGTATGTATGTATATATATAAGTATGTATGTATTTTTGGATATATGTTAGTATGTATGCATGCATAATTACATAATTACATACACACTTACATATATGCATACTTACATACGCACGCACATACATACATACTTGCATACATACTTGCATACATGCACACATGCATACATGCATACATGCATACATACATACACGCATACATACAAACATACATACATACATACATACATACACACATACATACATACATACATACATACATACATACATACATACATACATACATACATACATACATACATACATACATACATACATACATACATACTAACATACATACATACATACATACATACATATACTGGACCCAAATGTAAACGACCGGGGGGGTAATGGCAGGGGGGTAATGTCCTACGGGGGGTAATGGTCGGGGGGTAATGGCAGGGGGGTAATGGCAGGGGGGTAATGGGCCGGGGGGTAAAGTCCTAGACCCGTTCCAACTGCCGTCAGGCTGCGTGCCTTCAATACATTCCTTATAATTTAAAGGGTCTATGCCCCTAGCCCAGTTAGTAAGTAACCTCTGTAGGCCTATTTGCACTAGACAACATACTCATAGAGTGGTGGAAAAGTGGCACAATGTCTATTGGAAACGAAACAATATTATGAAAGGTTTTGCAAGTCTAAATATAGAGTAAAAACGACTCTAGAGCATAAAATTTAATGTGTTAGCCTATAGGCCTATTATATATGACGCCTACAATTTTTTGAAATAAAACCAACAGGTCAAATACGCGAAGAGAGAGAAATAAGCCCAACGCAGGATTTTAACACCGCAGTGTACGAAAGTGCGTGATTCAAATGTGTGCTCCTTAACCCTAATTTGAATTTATGGCAGTTAGTAATTGGTTAGGACAGTGATGTGAGAACTGGATAATTGAAAGAACCCGATCCGAGTTCAGTTTTCTGTCAGATCTTCTCCCGCGTTATGTTATCGCTTACTCTGAAGGTCACTGCGCACGGGCCAGCGCTGAAACGAATAATTTCTTCAATGTATATAGGACTGACTAATCTGTTGACAGGAAACTCATACAGGGTGATGGAGGAGCACACGAGCTCGGAAAATATCTTTAGACTCAGTGGATAGCATTCCTTGAGATCGGATGACTTTTAGTGGAAAAAGGGCGTTAGCTGAAAATCTTCAAATGAATATCACTATTTTAGGCCTATATAAAGTATATATATATATATATAGAGAGCTTATAGTAGTACTACTATTTTCAGCCACTACTACTACTACTACTAGGCTACTACTGCTACTGCTGCTGCTAATACTACTGCTACTAGCGTACTACTACTCATATTGGCGCACGGGAGATTTCAGCAGGGGGGGGGGGATTGAACTTCTGCCCGAAAAATATATCCGACCAAAAAGTTGACGACCTTTTTTTAGTCGTTCGGGTCTGTGTCTGTCCGAAAAACCAGACTTCCTCGAAAGTTGACGACCTTTTTTTAGGTCGTTCGGGTTTGTGTTTGCCCGAAAAACCACATTTGCCCGAAAGTTTGGGGCCTATGCCCCCCACCTCTGGACCCCCGCCTCGTACGCCTATGCTACTACTACTACTGCTACTGTTGCTGCTACTGCTATAGTGTCTGCTGCTGCTGCTGCTACTACTACTACTACTACGGCTCAGTCCCGATCATTTACCTCAAGTGACCGCCTTCTCTTTGGAATGCGCTTTCTCTCTACACTTCTGTCTGGCAGCCTCTCTTTCTTCTCTCTTCTCAATATCTGTTTCTTCTCAGTTCTCCCGTGGTCCTTACGCACTGGGAGCGCCTCTGAACGCGGTTCACCTTAAAAGAGGCGCGCTATAAATAGTTAAATTATAATTTAAATACATGTAGGCCTACAATACAATGTCTACAAGCATTTTGCCAACACATTGCCTATACAGTATACACGTACATGTATGTTAATGATATTGTTTTGCCTGTCTTGCATATGTGAGATCTGGTCAGATGTTGAATGTCTATTGGGAGAAGACACCGGAAGCAGTCTTCTACCGTGCAATCTGTCGCGTCTTCGACTCACTAGAGGGCCAAGTCCTTCTGGAATACGCGGCTACCGAAGATCTATTTGTACCTCCATCTCTAACAGGTTGATTATGATGATGATAATGGTTCTCTGCCCGAAGGCAGGTTCATTGTCTTTACGCCCCTGGGGATGAGATGAGTGAGGTGGTTTCCCGTTGCTTTCCCCACAGACAATGATGGGTAAGCAACTTGCCCAAGGTCGCTCCGCAGGAGCTTGCGCCTCTGCGTCCCACACGTGCTAGCCTGAGATATCGAAATCTCTGAATGTCAACTCCCAGCCCGGGGCTTGAACCGCAGACGAATGCCGTTCGCGCTTACCGATGTAGCTAACTAGGCTAGCAGGTTGATTATAGTCTAAACTAATTCCAACGTTATGCACAGATTGATTAAACTTATCTGAACAAGTTGCAACATAATTATCAAGAGGCGATCGACCGTTTGTGGCATTTCCAAATAATTCATATAATTATTTATGCATGCATATTGCATAGTCTATATAGGCCCATATATAACGCCGTACGTGTATGCTACATGCATGCGTGTGTTTAACAAACGGCAAGCAAACTTTCGAAAGCTCTGTTCTCCTTGCATGATCATCATTGTTTGTCTAATTATCATGGCAACAAGCATATATTATCATAGCATTATATCATAGCATTATAAAATTATCATAGCGACAAGCACAGTTTAATAATTCTTTTTCGCGTGTTCATACATGGCATTGTACATGTAGATTCCAATTCGACGACAAAGCATTATGTGCTCTTCTTGGAAGTCGACCAACAAGAAACTGAAGCCAGACTTGACGAGGAAATCAAGAGAAAGGTTTGACAACTAACTCCGTATAAATTTCTTGTGCTAAGTCTATAGGCCTATAGGCCAGCCGCCTACGCGTACGTCACGGTACATAGCCTACACGTAGATTCTCATGCTTTCCACTTCAAGTTCGATCCCACCAGAGACGGTGAGAGGATATCAGAGCGCAAAGGACTGTAGCCTACGTTGCACATCAAGGTTAGAGACTTAATTTTAGAGTGAATGAGTTGACAATGACAGTAGGCCTACGTAGGCCTAAAGGAAGTTTTGATGATAATGATGGAGAAAATCATCCTGCATTTACTTGTTTCTGATTGTTCTTTGTTCATATATATATAAATTATACATATATAAATAAATTATATATATATAAATTTATATATATATAAATTATAGATATATATTATGGTTTCTGTTTCGTTTTTCAGTTTGACGACTCCCTGCGTCTCGAGTTCGATCTCTACGATCAGCTTCGTCGGTCGAACAGCATCGGTCCAATGCGAGTCTACCAGGTCCGGCGAGGAGCCTTCTCCCGGGGCACCACGGTCCGTCAGCGAAGGGGAAGGCCTGGAGCCATGTCCGTATCAACCGGGCCTCAGTATAAAGTCCCGAGGGTCGTGCGAGACCCGGAATTTCTTGAGCTGCTGATCGCGGAAATTATAACATAGTAGGCCTAAGCTTATATATGAAGAGTTGAACTGACAAAGATAATTATGTGAGATAGATCTAAGGGTAAATAGAGTTTTACAGGGAGATGAAGGGATTATAGGCTATTAGGACAGTTGAATGAATTAACAGTCTCTAATAAAACCGTCTTTTGTTGGTAACGTATTATAGGCCTAGTGATGCATTAGGCCTATACGCACTCATAGAGTCTATAGCCAGTCCTTTGCTGCACGACACACCCGCGCCCACACACGCCTCCCACACACGCGCCCACACACATAGACCTACCCACAAGCACACGAAACACACCTCTCAGACGCGCTCCCACACAAACTTAGACGTGCAATCTCATATGACGCGAAAGAAACTCCATGAAAATTATTTCAAAGTGCAGCGTCATTGTAGGGCCTATTATAGGCCTGCACAATGCACATGGCAAACGAAGCCACATATGGATTTAGGCTAGATAGCTTGCGGCCTTGCACCTAAGATTAATAGAATCATATCTTTGCTTGCACCATCATATCCAGGCCACGTAGGCCTACGGCATCGACGGCGGGCGCGGCAGCCGAGATCGCAACGGATAGGGAAAACACCAAATAACCTACTTATGCTATGATATATAGGCCTACGTCGCTCTTTTAAACACTCAAACACTTAAATATTAAGTCAAAAATGCTTATTAACTTAATATTAAGACTTGCTGTAATACATGTAGCCTACGCCAAGCAAATTTCTGTCCAGGGTAACGACCTCTGTTGTCAAAGACCCTGGTCAAATCGGATCCATCCATCCATTAAACACTCATTTCTTTGTTCCTTTAGCCCTGGGATCTTAGTCCCATATGCATTAATGGCATAACCATTTTGTCCGATTTTCCTGCCAGTTTGCTACCCAATGCGCTACAGAAGGAGGAGGATTCTGATTTTGACGGTCGAGGGTTTTTAATTTACAACATAGGCCTAGGCCGTTAGGCTAGCCTATAGGCTACCCTCGAAAAAGTTTGTTCGGCATATTACAGCACCAGTGAACGACAAGGCTACAGGGCTCGAAGTTCCTCAATTAGCCTAATACTCGTTTATTAATCAATACTCGTTTATTTTAATTATTGGAAGCTGACAAATAGACGCAACTTAATATGAAAATAGGCCTATATATAGCTATAGAGGCATTCTCGAAGCAACATAGCCTACAGGCTAGGCCTATAGCCTAACCTACTTCAACAGTGTTAGGCCCTTGTAATTAATAGGAGCTATTTTACAGTAAATGGGATATAAAACCACGTTTAGGCCTAATTGTGTTTTACTGGAAGGGTAAATTAAGTTATGAGCTCTTATACATTACGAACTCTCCAGTCTTTAAATTCCTATAGCTCATTCATGAGCCAACGAGGTAATAACAGAACATGAGCCAAGCCAACAATTTATAGTTAACAGACGATGGTGAGTGTGGAAGCCTCAAATTTGTTCCGGAGAGTGCGGAGAAGTAGGCGTAGCCGCGTAGGTCTACCTAGACTATTATAATAATATTAAGCTCTTAAATGCTGTTACAAAAACGTACGCTTGGAGATATTAGATCAACTGAGCAACCTGTTTTTAGTGTCTATGTTCGCTGGCCACAACATATCCCAGGCACCATTGCGGCGTTGCTGTCGTTTCGCGATGATTTTAATGGGAGGTTTGCTCGTCTTTAAACGGATTACATCGAAAAATATCTAATGGATTTTCTTGTTTAATTTCGCCGCGGACTCCTGCACAGACTCAAGAGACAATGAGCTGGTTTAAAATTCGGCCGGCGGTTCCAAAAAACGCTCCGAAGTTGGAGGCTGCTGTGGAAGAAACGCTGCAGTGCGAACACTTCCAAGTGGCGAAGGTCTGTGATTTATACTGAAAATGCTAAGCAGTCGCTCTTATTCATATAGCGCCAATATTAGATATAATGATCCTCATAGAGGATGGATTCGATTGAACGATGTTCCAATGGGAGACACGTACGAAATGTCTGTCGGAAGAGATGTTATTATGAGCTCTGGCCGAAGTGTAAGGTCTGGCGCGGAATAGCAGATATATACGGCAAATGATAAGTAGTAATTCCCAGGGGAGCGTTTAGTCCAGAGGCATTTAACATTGAAGATAAGGAAAAAGACGAAGAAAGTGAAACCCAGAAGGATGGAATGGCATATATTACTTAACATATAGCAACGGTTCGGATTTATGACTGTAAAGAGAACAAATTGTTCATCAATTGTATACATTCAATTGGCGCAATATAAATGTCAGCTGTGATACTACGGTTTGTAGTGCTGCTGAGTAGGGCATTCAATGCCATTTGTATAATATGGTTTCTAAGAAATTGAATTGTGAGATGTATACGTATTCCAGTACCACCTGTCCATCAAATGGTTCGTTGAATTTAAGAGTGCATTGGTGCAGATCTCTAATTTCTGTTTGCATTAAGAAAATTGTCCAGTCGGGAATGTTTTAGTGGTTTCCATGTTGTCTTTCCAGTGTTTGCAAATATATTACCGAAGAAATTTGCTGTTTGATTGATTTTGCCATGTATTGTGTTGGTCGTGAGGAGAATGTTTGTCAATTACTATAAATGCATTGAACCCAGGTTGCACTGTATGCGATGAAACCCAGCTATTGTGCTTCATGTGTTCCGGTCATAGTCTAGTTCAGGATTAATGTGTTACTAGAGAGCAGAATCTGTTTCTTGTCTGTTCGCCACATCAGTATCATGAGATTTTGTTATATTGAGCATGTTGTTCTTTATGTTTCAGTGCTTGTTAAGTTTAAGTTAAATTGCAATGTTTTAAGAGTTCTTGCTTGAAGTGACATATTGTACGATGATTCCTGTTAAAGGCATTTTATTTAGATCAATTTAAAGCATGGTGTTTCAGATACCAATTCTGCATCCGTTTATAATGCTAGACCTCTACGATTGCAAAGGCTAAATAAAGTGGTATCCGTGCGGTGAGCACGCTTGAATTTGAGATGTGCGGTGAGCATGCTTGAATTTGAAGCTGGGGGCATGTCACTGTAAGTTCAATGCTACAGAGCTATATAAATAAATCTTTGTTTGTTTACTCGGTGTAAACAGGTTGTTCGTCATGGCTTTCCATATCAGCCAACAGCTCTGGCCTTTGACCCGGTGCAGAATCTTCTTGCAATTGGTTCGAAATCAGGCTCCATTCGACTGTATCCTTTGATGCTCTTTGTAGATGTGAAGCCAGGTGTGACTATCACATACATGGCATGATGACTATGATATTAATAATAATGATATTGATAATGATAACGATGACAATTTCTATGGTGCCATAGCATAGCACATTTATTTAATTATTTCTTCATTTCTGTAGCGCCCCTTCAAGCTCTCTACTCAGAGGCACTGCCGACTACAGCACGGACACTGCATCGGAGTTTCATGCCGAAGCGCCTGAGCAATTGCGAGGGAAATACTTGCTCAACGTTCGTATGCGGCGACTTGAGGTGGATTCGAACATGCAACCCTCTGGCTGCATGACAATGAACATGCCCACTTCATCGCCTCGCCCCCTCAAATATACAGCACATGCTGCATTATGACAATATTTTCTTGTTGGCTTCAGGGTGGTAGGCTACAAATGTTAGACAAAAGGAGCCCATATGAAAATGACATATGTCTAATCTTGCAATGTCTCTTTACATGTGATGCTGCTGCTGAGAGCTTGAGACTACCTAGGATGGGTGTTGACTTTTATAGGTCAAAGGTTGAGCTTGAATTTGAAGCTGGGGGCATGAGGTAAAGAGATATGGGTATAGAACAAACTTTAGAATGCAAATGCAATCTGTTTGCCAGTTCCTCTCAGTGATTAAGCTCTATTAAACTGCAAAACATAGTCATACGCAGACAAACAGTTTACAAAATATCCAACGAATTAAGTTGAATTGCCGCTTCGAATGTTAAAGCGGACAAATGGATTTACATTGTGAGAAGTGTCAGTTCTCACATTAAGTATGGGACACAAAGTAAATGGATACATTGTACGACTGACAGTGTTATCTGTTTCTAAAACTGATTAAACTTTATTATATTTTGGTTTTTAATGTAAATTGTAGAACTGTAGGTATTAGGAAAATTATGTTTTCATCATAAAAATTATCTTATTTTACATTAACAGCTATAGTGTGTGAAAAATGATTAACATCGCACATATTAGCCTGCTATTGACATATTCTGGGCTGGGCATTTTAAATGTTAAGGTGTCAGTTTAAAATAGGTTGCCCATGCATGTTGTTAACGGCTATAGTGTGATATTTAGTTAGAAAAATAAACAATATTGACATAATTATTAGCCTGCTAAGGTTAATATAGGTTTCCCAGGCATGTTGTTTACTGAACAAACTGGGATAATGACAATACGTACATGTTTACAAATACAAGTCCAAAAGTTGCTGTGACTCACATCATTTGGAATAAAAAGCCTCCTAATCATACAGCTCACTGTAAACCTCAGGCCGATCAATGTGGCCTCTACTACCTGCTGCAATGTATTGATATTGATGGCCAAACCTTGCAAAATCAATGATTATATAAAGAAGTGTACACTGACTGCACAGATGGGCTGTTTGTCAGCAATATTATGATGGCTTTAGTGATATGGTTATTGGTCTGCCTTCCTTCCACTTGTTGTTTAGTGTAGTGCAACCATGTACAGCAGTGGAGGCAGTAAGCTGTTGTTGAGTGTGGGAGACATTTCTGAGAACTTGACCAAAAGATTTGGTTAAGAATATTTGCACTTAGCTGTCAAGATTCTTGTGACTGAGTCATTGGGGGGAAATCCGTAGGCAAAGTTTCATATTCTGATGGTCTTAGTCAGAAGTAATGGTTTTTGGAGATCATGGATAGCTCTGATCTGGTTTTGAAATCAAGGACACATGTCCACTGTCCAGGGTCAGCCCCACTCCTGTAGATTTTATTGGTTTGTTGTAAATTGTGTTTTAACTGCTCAATCAGCATTTACGGTACTCATTAATTAGTCATCCAGTGTTTACTCTGATGCTCTTGTGTAGTTACTGAGCAGCAGTTTCCCTGTGAGGTGAATGGACTAATCACACAATGTCATTATCTCGCATTGTTATTTAGTCAGCAATTTTATCGTTCAGTGAACACTGAACTGTTTGCATTGCTGCTGCAATCTTAGTGGGAATCTGTTCGCTATTCTGTGTTGAGATGGTCAGTTCAGTTTAATAGGCAGTTTATTTTATTTTAGTCATTTAATACAGTGGGGATCCATGTTTAAAGTTCTAACCATCTTCAACGTTCAGTGTTGATATTGGGCTTGATGAATTAAAAGTACGCAATGCGGTCTGCCCAGTTATGAAACTGTTTCTTTGGTATGTCCTCCAAACTTTCTGAATAGTAAGTAAGTAAGTAAGCAAGTAAGTATAGGCTTTATTGCTCCTTTTGCAAATTATGCACAATGTGACATAGAACATCATTATGATACATCAAAGTAATAATTGGTATAAAACGTACAAATTAAATCTCAAGTTGAATAAAATTACTCAAATGTTAGCGTCAAACAAGTCATCTACACAGCATTCTGGTGATAATCCCTAATTTCCAATCAACGAATCACAGAACTTGGTATCTCGAGGTTATGTTTGTTTGTATGCGCACTTGTTATAGCGCCCCTTCAAGCTCTCTCTACTCAGAGGCGCTCCCGAATGCAGAGTGGACACTGCATCGGAGTTTCACGCCGAAGCGCTGAGCAATTGTGAGTGAAGGACTTGCCCAAGGTCCTTACGCGGCCAGGTGGATTCGAAGTTTCGAACCCCGAACCTTCCGGCTTCAAGGCAACGACGCCACCACTACACCACCGCACCCTGAACACTGTGCATATGTGAGAGAGGCCTAATAGATGTCTGTGTACATATGAGATTGCATTTGGGTGTCCATGTCTTCTGGTAACTTTGAGGAGCTTGTGGTGTTCTCGCTTTTTATGATATTTATTTAAGATAATCAGAATTTCTTTCAGCTTTTGTTAATTTGACTGTGCACATTGGAAAATCAAATTTCCCTTCCCATCATCCATGGCAAATCACTCCCAATTGGAGGACAACAACCTCCTTTTTATTATATATTTAACTGCACAGAAGTGCTTCTGCAACTGCACAAATCCATTTAGAACTGCACATTTTGTGTAAAACTGCATGCCAAAAAGCCCTGATCATGCAACCTCAATGGTGCATATGCCTCACAATCGAATGGAATCCATGTCTCCTCTAAATTGCCCCTGTCTTTTGTTTTATGATAGCACACTTTTTGCATGGAACGCTGTTAAAGTCAAGAGGTGATGAAATGCCTGCAGCTGCTGTCATTTGAGTAGACAGCTGCTGGAGGTTATGGGTCCTGCGCGATGGCAACCTTAGACAACGACGTCTTCAATGCCTCTGTTTCACTAAAGATTGCTTCTGTCAGCAATTCAGGAACATGTTGTTTAATGGTACTCTTGTGCTGTCAAGTGTAAAGTGCCACTTTGGAGTAGCCATGGGAATGCTCAGGCTATATATGATAACATGAAATTATATGATTGTCTATATCTCATATCTATGCAAGCTGTTCAAAGAATAAGTTTCTAACCCACAGACAGAGCGTGCTTCACAGCTATGTTGTGCTTTTAATCAGTTTTTGCATTCCTTTATGCTGACTCGCTGAGGTTTGATAAAATATAACAGTTTTGACATTTAGTGTTCTTTTTGTGGATTTTGTTAAGTATCCGGTTGGTTCTTTGTTATCGTAAATGTTCCATAGTTTTCACCGGCTAAACTGGACAGTTTTTGTATTGTTATGTATACAATGTACATATAATTAATTCAAGTGCACTTGCAATACATATGATGATAGAACTTTTATTCTTCTGGTTTTACGATCTACTTTTGCAGCACGGCATATGTTGTGGGCTACTTTACTCTTGACCTGCCTTATGACCTGCCAAAAATTCTTTGAAATTTTTAATATAGATTTTTTTACAGTTTATTTCTTTGACCTGCTGCATGACTCCCATGACCCCGATGCAACCTTCTGAAATTGTATAACTATCACTGCCACTGTTTAATTTACATGAATTTCTTATGAACATTTTTGTTTAGCTGAGTCCTGTTTTTAGTACTCGGGTGTAGTTAGTCAACCTGGCTTTATTTGGGTGCAATATAAATTTTTCTTTATGATTAGTTTGAACAGTTAATTACTGTTCATTGGGTCTAGTTAGTTTAGGTTCAAAGGGTAAACTTCTTACAAGTGTTTGACTGAGACCATTTAGTTGAGTGAACTCTGTATAACTCAGGCTTTTTGTTTAATTTTTATTGGACTTAGTTCAGTGTTTATTTGTTTATGTTTTTTGGGTTCATTTGTATTTAATACAGCTGGGTTTTTAACAGCTGTTAAGTACAACTGGTGATGTATAATTGTGTGGGAAAACTGTTTACCATCGGCAATGCTGCTACTGCTGCTCCAGTCTTGTTTGCTCTGTCCATAATTTCTCGTATTTGTGCTGCATGCATGGTTTGACATGGGGCATTTAATACTACTAATACGAAAGCAAGATTTGCAAAGATCATAACAATAAGTGAGACAAGAAACTATGGAAACCAGCATTAACATTTATATTATTATTGCCAATTTCATCAGCAGAACAATAACCGTGATTAATAAATTGCGAGTTACAAGGATGAGATTGAAAATCGGTGATTTATGATTGGGATTGCGGCTGATAAGATTGAAACAGAAGATTAATTGGCGAATGAGATTAAATGATATATTTCTGTTTATTTCCGCCATTTGGGAATATCTGGAATGGGACAAAGAGTGTATAAGATGAGAATCTTATTATTATTGTTTTTAATACCCAAGGTAAAAAATTGGGGAATGTTGTTCTAGATATTACCATACAGATTGTTTTTTATTTGTGGGAAGGTAGAGCAATGAGACAGCATTGAAGTGCTCACTGGTTAGCCATAAATAAGTGCTGATAGAAGAAAATAGTCTTTCCTGCTATTGTTTTTCTTTTTTATATATTATCTTTATTTGGATTTATCTGGTATTAGTGGTTTCAAATCTGACTCTGCAATAAGTTTTGCTTCTTAAATTTATCAGCACTGCAATATTTTAGCCGTATCAGAAATTAGACGATTCCCTTTGAAATTCACGAGATGGTGCTACCAAGAGATGGTGCTAGCATAAGATGGTGCTACCATGAAATGGTGCTACCATGAGAGTGCTACCATGAAATGGTTCTACCATGAGATGGGATAGGTTTTACTTGCCCATTTCGCTCATAGCCTGCCTAATGACCTGCCAAAAATTCTGTTGAACTTTTAATACCTTCTTTGCTTTAAATTTTTTGACTTGCTAAATAACTCCCATGATATTTACACGACCTTCTGAAAGTGCATAGCTGGTGCCACCACTGAGACAAAGCAATATCTTCTTTATTGACATTCAATCTGACAAACCGCAGATTATGCGAAATACGGCCCACTGTAGCACGACAGGCAGGTCGGCTTTACAGCAGTGGGTTCGGTAACTTAACACTATTGGCCTAAGTGCTGGATCACTCCTGGTTCGGCCAATCCAGAAGTGGGAGGGCTATCTTACTTTCAGCAGAACTCGAGTCAAGCAACGCAACAGCAAAGCGCCTACAGCAGCTAACAGAAACTTTTATAAATTTTTGCCCTGAGCGAGGCTTGAACCCGGATCGCGATAATGACAACTCAGTTGATCGACCAGCGCTCTCTCCACTGAGCTATGGGACCCCCCCCGATGGTATTAAGTACTAAATTCATTGATGATTAAGAATAAACAAAGGTTATGGAAGACCTTAAATATTACGACAGCATTATGGCATCATTAGTCACTGACGTAAATTATATGCTCAACAGTTTGCATAAATTGCTGCCAATAACCAGTGGCGGCTCTAGGTTTTTCCAACAGGGGGGCAATGGGGGGGCAAAGGGACGTTATGGGGGGTCAGCTTAAAGCCTGGCCTATAAAAACCTATTGCACAACATACATGAATCCACACAGAAGGGCACTGAAAAGTTATCTTTCGTAGCGACGGTAGCGACAACCTTAAGCTATACACATAAATATCAATTTTGAAAACAGAATAACTTAATTTACAATTCAAACATCAATTAGACACAATACATGTACATACAGTTAATGAAGAGCAAGTTTACGATTGTTGTGCCTCGAATCAAACTCGTCCACAAAAGCATCCATATTAATTGATTCTGCACGAACAGATTCAATTGACAGCATTGCTAAACTACTTAACCGAACATTTAACTGTTCTTTTACAGGATACAGTTTCAGGATGGGTTGAGATGGTGCATCAGTAGGTGTTGATGACAAGTCAGAGGGACCTGGACTTCTTTCATGCCTCCCTTGCCCTGATATAAATGGAGGATCGTCTCCAGTCTGGCTTTCAGAAAATGTCTGTAATAAACAAATAAGACAACATTTACAATTTGCCACATGTTGATATTCAAACTCAGCAAACTGTACAATGTAATATGGGTTATCAGTAAAGGCTGTCACTAGCGGCCCACCAGGCAGCCCTGAAATCTCAAATACTAACGAACCACAACTCACGTGATTGCCGGTCCTCAAGTATACATTATTACATTCTGACTACTCCATATATGGGGAACCTCAAATGGCAGAACTCCTACAAACTGTCAGTGATTATATTATAAGCTTACCTAATTACTATAATTTTATTTAGGCGTGGTGTAGGTCAGCGTCGAGGCCATACAATAGTAAGGCAAATGTTAGTTATAGTAAGGGGTACAGTTAAGTATTTCGATTGACATTAGCTTTTGCTATAAAAAGCGTGTACATTATTTTATATTTAACATAAAGGTAAAGCGATTTTCTGTAGCGGCCGTTTAATGGCCTCGGCCATCTTCATTTTGCAATGAAATGATCGAGTGAGAACCTGCACCACCGCTCGTCCGTTTAAATGAAAAAACGATTACCACATTATACATATAGTTACCCACCTGAGATTCATCCAGATTTTCTACATTCGATTCAAAATCTATGATATCGTCGGGCAGTTCATCGTCCAACAGCGCGATCGAGCAACTCGTGCTCTCTGAAGTGACCACCACAGAGTCCAAAGTTAATGAAATGTCGGCAGAAGGTTCCTTTGTAACGCTAAACCTAGGCACAGATTCGTCTTCATTTCTAGCCCTCTTTTTCGGTTTACTGAACATTTGTATAATATCACTCATTTTAAGTTATTCTTAACGAACACGTGAAAGTTCTGTAACCGACCGCGTGCGAATCAATCGCATGAAAGAAAGATTGACCGCAATGACCGGAACTTCCGGAAGAGCTTTACCGCAAATAAACCAACGATCCTAAATACATAGTTCATACCAAAGACTTACGAGCATGCCATTATTGACTAGATATATCATAAATGAGCAAGTAAGTAAGTGTTGTGTGAGTAATAATTACTAACGCGAAAATATAATATTAATAAGTGAATCTTTAATTATGTCTAAGCAAATAACTTGAAATAAGTAAGCAGTATGTAACACATTTTGCAATAAATTGGACGCAAAAATCTGGGGGGGCAACTGGGGAGGCACGAGCTCAGCAAGGGGGGCAGCTGCCCCCCCTGGCCACCCCTGTAGAGCCGCCACTGCCAATAACTGGTATCATTCAGAAGGTTCTATTTATTTAAAGTGCCGGCAGTTTGAGCCTCGTCATCTCCGGTATTGTTCCACTGACCTTATTATGAAACAGTCGCGTGATTTCCTCGATGTGGAAGATCAAATTAGAATTATTACCGGTACTATAATTAATTATTACAATTATCAATTTTATTATTGTTGGAGTTTACTATTGTTCGAGCATTTTTTTCATTCTGTTGAGCACTTCGTCTTGCGCTGTTGTGGACTCACTCTGTCATGTGCGTACGCTCGAAGGAGCAGATTGTAGTTTTAGGAGCAATCGTAAATCGATCATTTCACGGCTGATGGTCACGGATGCATTGCAGCCTACGATAGGCTCTTCCGGACAGATTGTGACATTCCGTGAACCATGTTGTCTAGTTCTTGCCACACTGGATTGTGGGAGGTTGCCATCAATTGGTGAACACTAATGTGGGCTCAATGGGAGGCAGACGGATCTTTCTGGAAATCGTAGTAGAGCTCAAGACACTTAACCCAGGGGGTCATTGGAATTAGCGATTGACTTACTTACTTTTGCACCGTCTCACCTTACTTTTTCTTCACTATCCGTTGGGTTTGAAGTAATTCGTTGTGCTGGTCTGTAATTATTTATATCGTGTCATGTTCATTTTCATTGGCTGTGTCTGTTGGTAGTTGAGTTCAGTGTGGTTGATATTGTGGTAGCGTATACAGAGTACTGTGGCCTGCAGTCAGACATATCTTATTTAGATGTGGCCGTATTTAAATCCGTGCTCTGCTACTAAACAATTTATGAAATTTGAGCTTTCTGGCAACATTGCGGTGAAATGCTCTTCCTCACTTCTTGTTCGGGACTAAGTTTATAATGCATTTGTGGAGCGCGGTGTTGTGGTGAGGGGTATATTTGGTGCCTTGGAGCCGAAAGGCTGCGAGTTCGAATCTGTCTCAAGCCGCCGCGTAGGGACCCTGAGCAAGACCTGCACTCGCAATTGCTCATGCGTGAAACTCTGATTCAGTATCCGCGCTGTAGTCGGGAGCGCCTCGGAGTGGAAATTTTGAAGCAGCGCTCTAACAAGTGCTCATACATATGTGATTGAGCACTGTCTAACGAATAAAGCGTCGCCATGCAATGGTGTGTGTGTCTTTGGTGCTGAGCAATTGTGGGTGGACGACTTAAGTCTCAAGATGGCTAGGCGGTGACTGTCTCTGAGAGTCTTGAATATACAGACTCTTCTTCGTGTTATAAGTCAGGCGCTTTAGCCGTAATGTAATGTAATGACGGCAATTTGTATGGCGCCATAACACAGCCATGCTGCTACAAGGGCGCCTTGACAAAGACAAACACACTATACACAGTTACACACACATTCAGTGACAAACGTAGTATAGATAATTTCTCTGCATGGGTCCCTCCAAATGGAATGGACTTCCACACACACACACACACACACACACACACACACACACACACACACACACACACACACACACACACACACACACACACACACACACCACCACCACCATCAGTTCGCTCTGTCATCCTCTCTGGTAGTCTTTCCTGATCTCTCTCTCACCTCAAATCCTTACTTTCTCTCGAGGTCACTCACACTGGGAGCACTTCTGAAAGGCTCTTGCTGCGAGAAGTGCTGTATAAATGGCCAGATACAATACAATACAATCAATAGTGTGTTCTACTGAAGTGTATGCTATAAACAGAGTTGTTGTGGAAGTTGTCACATGTGTTGAGATGTTTCCTTAACGTTTTTCGCAAAGAATTGGTCGGCCTGGCGTGGACTGTCACATAAAGCACGAAGCTGATTTCGCTGTCATTCAGATAATGTTTCTCATTAACGAGGTGAGTAGACTGACTACGATGATGATGTTTCTAATTAATGAGATGGCCACCAGGTGGCCTCTGGATTAGAACAGGACCTAAACCATCGTCGTCCCTCTATTTTGAGTCACAGTCTGGGGATGTATAATTGTATGTATATATATATAATTATATATGCAGCATTGCAGCATGCTACCGGATTATGTAATTGCCACATGTGGGGCGTTTATCATTGTGCGTCAAAATATGTACATATGCTTTTGCTTCTTTGTAGGTGTTTGACAGAACCTTCAGATATATGTTGTAGCTTTTGGCACTAAGGAAAGTGCTCGAGTTGTTCCTTTTTTTATATCTGTGTGTGTGCATGTGTGTGTATGTGTCTTTGTATGTGTGTGTGTGTTTTTGTGTATGTGTGCATGTGTGTGCATGCATGTGTATCTGTGTGCATTGTGATCTTGTTGGTATGTGAAATTCTCTGTTAAAAGAGAGCTCTAGGATGATTGAATTGTGATGATTTTAAGTGCCTGGACAGTGGACACCGTCCATGACCGTCCATGACCGTCCACCCACACTTTAAGCCCTGTAGCTTAAAGTGTGGGTGGACGGTCATGGACGGCGTCCAGGCACTTATTTTAAAATCTCTATGGGGTCCTGCCACTTACCCGGTATTTGACCAGCACACCTGAAAAGGTGAGGGACCTCAAGGCATTTCTTTTACACTTTAAGCACTGCATGAGGTTGAAATCCGCCTGACCAATCCCAGAAAACTAAAAGCTTGGATGGGGAGGGGGGTGAGGGGAGGAAGGAGATAAGTGGATAAGCTTAATTGGAATTTGTCAATGATTACGTGGTATTTTAAATACTACAGATGAATCACTGTTTAAGCAGCTCAGGCTTTGGTAGGGTTGGGCCTTAAGTCAAATGGTCAGGTAGGCCATTTGGCTGACGAAACGTGGTGACCCTCTGTCTGTCCCTTTGAATGTCACTGTGAATGTCGCTGTGAATGTTCTTGTTGTACAAATTAGTGTTTTTTTTAAAGATTGTGCACTAGTGTTTGGTGTTGTGTTTTTTTCTCAGGTGGCTTTTGTGAACTTGTGCCTGGTGTCAGTCTCCACCTATCTTTGTCTCTGTCTTGAAGGTTACTTTGTTTCCCAATCACAAAGAGATGTTGCTCTGTCTGTCTTCCTGTCTTTCGGTCTCCCTGTGTCGCTCTGTCTTTCTTTCGTGTCTGTCTGTCTGTTTTTTGTCTTGTCATGTCCGTCTTCCTATCTCTATTTGGCCGGTAAGGAAATTGAACGAAGCTGAATAGTGAATAGTGAATAATGAATAGTGAATAGTGATGGTGGCTAAATGAGGAGAATGCAGACTGTGACCTGAGAATACAGGGAGACAGAGGCTGCACAAGGAGGACCTCGGATTTGTCTATAGATGTATTGTACATCTAATCGGTGTATAGTTTGTTTGTAGGTGCACTTGTTATAGCGCCCCTTCAAGCTCTCTATCTACTCAGAGGCGCTCCGAAATGCAGAGTGGACACTGCATCGGAGTTTCATGCCGAAGTGCTGAGCAATTGTGAGTGAAGGAAACCTTCCGACTTGGTTCTGCTGATATACATGTACATGTGTTAGTGTGACCAAACAGCAGGAAGAATTTGAATAACGGAACAGAACTATCATTGAATTGAACATTAAATAATGTTAGAACATTAGTACTGTAAAGCTGCGCTTTCTTCATGGCTGGTCCACCGACCTTGTACTGGCTCCCTATTACTCTTCGTCAAATATCTATCAATTGGTCTTTCTGTCTCATTCTCATTGTTCCTATAAGACCAAATGTTCTATTCGACCGGGGTTGGACTGGGAGCGATCCTGAGTAGGCTACGTTGAAGGGGCGCTATATCAGATTGCTAATAAAGAAATAGAAACTAAATTTTTGTGCTGGCTTCAGATATGCATGTAAGTTGGTTTCCTGTTGGTTTGATTGCAATTGTCTGTGAGGTGTCTGATGATCAGCTGGATAGCTATACTTCACCTTTTCATTTTGATTCATTCATTCATTCAGATCATTTATATAGCGCCCCTTCAAGAGACTACTCAGAGGCGCTCAGATTGGCTGTTCTGCATTGCTACTTTGCGTGGCTAGTTAGTTTGTTACGGTGGACCAGAAAATCCTTGATGCTCAAGATCTGGGACTTCTACCTCAATAGCTCGTCGTGTATTAAACGCGCAATCACCTATCCGTGTCTATCCTCTCTGACCGCTGTTATTTATCGTTTGTTTTGCCGGGATTTGAGTTGCAGGGGCAGAGGTGACGACCCACGGCCGAACTTGGGATAAGGTTTGATGGTCGGCCCTGCGGTTGTGATTGCCTACGGCGGACGGCGGAGGAGTATGGGAGAAGGATGGGGAGGAGGAGGATGGGGAGGAGGAGGATGGGGAGGGGAGGATCGTATTGTGCTGCTGTGCATGAAAACATAGAAAGCAATGAAGACAAGAGGAGGAGGAAACGGCGTTTGCCCGTTATTGATTGGGAGCAGAGGAGACACACGAGAGGGGGGGGGTTGGGGTGGAGGGGTGGGGGGATCGTCGTCGCCGTTGGCAGGCGTTCAATTAACCAATGTGCTGATGAAATGAATTGGTTGGCAGCGACTGCTGGCTCCATACACCGCATAATGATCGCAATAACAATAACTGTGATGGCAATACTGCTGGGGTTTTTTTTGGGGTGGGGGGAGGGATTTACCGCACCTTTTTAAACCTTGTTATTGCTGTTGTTATGTAACTTCTATTGTGCCATATATCTAATTGATTCATTTGAACATTTATTTGGAAATTTATATTGCGCCCCTTCAAGGAAACTACTCAGAGGTGCTCCAGACTCGGGCGTGCCCAAAAAAGAACAGTTTTAAGTTTAGTGAGGAAGGCTTCTGGTAGAGTCCCAGCATGTAGGCCTAGTTCTAAAAGAAGGCCATTCCAGACCACTGGACCAACCATGGACAAGACTCAAATCTTCGTGGTTGCAGTACGAGCAAATTTAACTAAGAGGGGAGGGGATGTATGGGATGGTTGTCCTTGGATACACAGCATAAGGCAACATAGCTCTTGAAAGAAAATATATGCGCCAACAAATTATTAGGCTTTGTGTTTAGTGATGGCTACTAATTTTTGATGGAAATGTGTGTATGTGAAGTAATAATAATAATAGTAAAAGTATTAATAATAATAATAACTATAATAATAATGTTTTTGTTGCAACACCTCTCTGTTACTGTCCAGCATTTCAACTCGGTGGCGTTTCGAGGCACTTTAGCTGAGCCAGACCCAGAGGAGATCTAATAGTGGCACTTTTATCATCATTTAGAACAATGACTACCGCTTCTGTTGTTTATCGTATTTCATGTATATGGATCTGATGTTTTTTGTTGAAGATATTAAAAAAAATTTATAATAATAATAATAATAATAATAATAATAATAATAATAATATAAATAATTTAATATTATTAATAATAATAATAATAATATAGGTAATTCTTTTTAAATAGAGTAGAGTTGTTTCTTGCTATAAAGAATAATTTCTAGCTAAATGACAAAGAAACAACATAATAATGAAGATAAATCATATTCAGTTTGATGTAACTCAACAGTTTATGAGTTTCGCTGTCATTTTTCTTTGGTTCGATTACATTTAATTGCATTTGTGGTCTACTACGTTGTCACGCTGTTATTGCTGTATGTTTTTTCTTTCGTTTGACAAAAGGGGGCGCTGGTGTCCGTCTGTGCTGATGACCAGCTGCATCTGTGGAGTCTGCGACAAAAGAGACCAGAAATCATTCATGCACTTAAGTTCCAGAAAGAAAGGTAGTGCAATTGAAACTTACGTAATGTAATGTCTGAACGTAAGGTAAGGTATTGAGTGGCATGTTTCATTGTTTATTCTGTGTCTGTATTTGAATTAATTATCATTGGCCTAAAAATAGCATTTGAATCGGATGTAAATTGTGGATGTATACAGAAAAATTAATAGTTTCATTCTTCGTCGTTTCATGGATTGATAAACCTTTGTATCGCGAGAAGCTGTACCATTCTCTCTGTATGCATTGTCAATTTCAATGTCTCTGAATCAATTAATGATCGATTGATCGATTGATTGATTGATTGGTTGAACAATTGATTGATTGATTGATTGATTGATTAATTGATCGATCGATACATGGGATCAGTTTACCAGTTTTACTTGCTCCAACTGTCAATTCACTTTTTCAGTTATTTCAGTGCACTAAAACTTTTACGGCTTTGACCACACATTATTATTATCCACACTATTGGCCTACATAGAGCAATTTGAGCAGGAATTCAGCTGGCCAATTGCAGCGGAGTTCAACCCATCTGCCGACCCAGATGCATCTAATTACCCAGATGCATCTAATTAAGTGCACAACTGTTGCCGCCAGTGACAGGTTTCACAGACGCGATCAAGCCATATAATGTGACTGACATAAATTATCTTTCCGTACTGATGTCACGTCCCTTGTGTAAGAATATCAATATCTTCTTTGCAAAATGAGGCTACTACGCTGGCTGCTGCGGACACCACCACGTACACACGCATGACGTACTGACGTACATTAGTAGTCGGACATTTTTACGCAAATGCGTTTCCCCAGAGACTGAAGACTGACTATCCGTAGTAAAACACAGCTGCATAAATGTCAAGATGTGTGTTTTATTGGCTCTGTTGATATTCTGTTCTTACCATTGCTCTCCATCGTCCTGTTCTTTAACTAGGTATGGTGACATACCGTGGTTGGGCCGGGAGCGCTTCTGAGTAGCCTACCTTGAAGAGGCGCTATATAAATTTCCAAAATAAATAAATAAATACCGAAATGATGATTTGTTTAAGCTTCTTATTACTTCTTATTATTGGGAATGAGTATTGCAGCTCACTCGCCTCAGATTCTCTGCAGGACCCTCGTTACAAAATTAACCCAGAATACAACTTTTACCTGTAAAGGTTGATGCAAAAAATCTGAAGATACTGTGCAGCAATACCGTTGACGTTGTACCACCTCTTCAAATATACAAACTGTGCACGGAGATGGTAGTAGGCTTTCACATGCACATGCTGACATTGCTGAGCCCATCCAGCACGGTCCATATAATCCAACCAAAGGACATCACTGACAATCCATTAGCTTACAGGAGCAAAACTGTGATGAGGTTTACGGTGACAGTAGTTTTCCAAACAACCAAACACAAGAAATCAAGTGCTGGATGAACTAATTTTGCCGAATCCGGGTGCAAACCGAGTACCATTTAGAGGTCAAAGTGCAAGGAATGTGCGTGGGGGCGGGAGGGGCGTACATTCGGATAAGGACGCAGGTAGCGTTTTTTCTTCAGTTAAATGATTTTCCATTGTTGTTCGATTGCATTGTTTAGGATCACGTTCTGTCATCTGCCGTTTCAAAGCAAGTGGTTGTACATTGGAACGCAGAAGGGCAACGTCCACGTTCTCAACCTCGAGTCGTTCGTTCTCTCCGGCTACATCATCAACTGGAACAAGACCATCGAGCTGTACGTACCCCACCCTCCCCACCACTCCAAGAAGATTTTGTATGCCTTGCAGTTTAGTAGATCTATTTGTTGTTGTGTTGTACTTGTAATTGCAGTTGATTGTTATCATAACCATTAATTTATTGAGCTACAAGAAAACAAAGTAACATATTGTCATGTTAAGAAGAAGTAATCTGTTGGGGCGCGGTGGTATAGAGTGGTGGCGTCGTTGCCTTGGAGCCGGAAGGTTCGAGGTTCGAATCCACCCTCGAGCCACTGCGTAAGGACTCTGGGCAAGTCCTTCACTCACAATTGCTCAGCGCTTCAGCATGAAACTCCGATGCAGTGTCCGCTCTGCATTCTGGAGCGCCTCTGAGTAGCGAGAGCTTAAAGGGGCGCTATAGCAAGTGCACATACAAACAAAAGGTAACCCAGAAGGTGCAGCAGAGTCCCGCTGGTTTGGGCCGCCAAACTTGTATGAGACAATAACTAAGAGCACAGCCTTAGCGATAGTGTATTGTTAATAATTGTTTTATAGCCTTCCAAATGATTAGTCTATCAGGGGTGTCAAAGAGCTGGCCCGCGGGCCATTTCTGGCCCGCCGACGATTTTTCTCTGGCCCGCGGAGCCTTCCCTAAAGATTAAAAAATTATTTTAAATCTTGTCAAAATTTGATAAGAAGCGAAAAGTGGACATTGAATCAAGATCTTTTCGCAATACTTGGACTTTTCTGTGAATTGACTGACCAAGCCCGGAACTCCCTCTCAGATCACTACCCAATTTTGCTCTAGAGCTTCGACACCCTGTCCCGCCACTTGCTAGAAAATGTTCACACTGGCCCGCCACTTGTTAGACGATGTTCAAACTGGCCCGCCACTAGAAAAGGTTTGACACCCCTGGTCTACAAGTATTTTTATCTTCAGCCAGTTAAATTTAGAGGTCAGCCTCAGTGAGGCATTATGACTTTGCCATTCTCAGTGACTTATAATTAATATAAGTGTTCAGCTGTTTACTTGTGTTATGCATTATGCAATTACTTGTATACTTGCATTGCATACTTAATGTACTTGTTGCTGTTTAACGACCTCTGTGTCATATCAAAGATGATTAATGTCGCCCTCCACCTTTCTCCAAGCTTGGGACTGGCACCGCCAATTAGTACAAGCAGTAGCGGAGTTATATACTTGTGATTATTTATCACCATTTTTTTCTTGTCAATTAAAAAACTTTTTCCATTTTTGTACGTTTAGTTCATGGATTTTGAATTTAACTGATTTTCCGTTAAATGTTTTGTGTGTAAAACAAGAAACTGTAATTGCTGTTGTAAGACCAGAGGGCAACCGGTGCTCAGTTGATCTTCTGCATCTTTGCCTTAGCACTCCACAAATGTTGATTCTTGGTGTTAATGTGGTGTCGGTGGCTTGATTGCCACCGCGACCGATGCCACGTGCACTAGATTACGATGTCATCATCGTGGTGCGGTGTCATCATCGTGGTGCGGTGTCATCTAGGTTCAACTGTCACTGAGGAGGTCTTAGAAATTGTCCAATCAAACCGGAAGTGGAAGACACATCTTCGTGTCGTGGAGTGGGACACCGCACCCCCCCTCGGCAACTTGTTGTGAGAAGTTTCTGGCCCTCCTCTGGATCGACGACGATGCACGGTTTTGGATGCTGCGTAGGCGGCGCAGAGCAAACAACGTCCAACCACGGCAGACGGTCTCTCTCTCTCTCCCGCCGGTCGGTTTAACGAGCACGGTCGCTTGTTTTTTCTTTGCGGCGGTGGCCTGCTATTGTTTGCCGAAGTGTAGGTGGGGATTGCGGTTGCGTTTGTCGATGTGCATTTCGACCCGATTGAGTGCGTTTGTGCAGAGTCGGCAGAATTCTTTGCGAGTCGGTGGTTGGATGGGTATTGTGATAGCTATTGATTGTTTGGATTTGAACTGTCATTGATTGGCCGACAATCGGCTGGCAATCACTGCCAACTGTTGATTGTCTGGCAATCACTGCCAACTGTTGATTATCTGGCAATTCTGCCAACTGTTGATTATCTGGCAATTCTGCCAACTGTTGATTATCTGGCAATCACTGCCAACTGTTGATTGTCTGGCAATCACTGCCAACTGTTGATTATCTGGCAATCACTGCCAACTGTTGATTGTCTGGCAATCACTGCCAACTGTTGATTGTCTGGCAATCACTGCCAACTGTTGATTATCTGGCAATTCTGCCAACTGTTGATTATCTGGCAATTCTGCCAACTGTTGATTATCTGGCAATCACTGCCAACTGTTGATTGTCTGGCAATCACTGCCAACTGTTGATTATCTGGCAATCACTGCCAACTGTTGATTGTCTGGCAATCACTGCCAACTGTTGATTGTCTGGCAATCACTGCCAACTGTTGATTATCTGGCAATCACTGCCAACTGTTGATTATCTGGCAATCACTGCCAACTGTTGATTGTCTGGCAATCACTGCCAACTGTTGATTATCTGGCAATCACTGCCAACTGTTGATTATCTGGCAATCACTGCCAACTGTTGATTGTCTGGCAATCACTGCCAACTGTTGATTATCTGGCAATCACTGCCAACTGTTGATTATCTGGCAATCACTGTCAATTGTTGATTGTTTGGCAATTGCTTTGTTGTGCTGACAATCGTTTGAAATCGATTATCTTCTTTTTAATTGCTTTTTGCTGTTTGTTGATCTTCGGGCAATCACTGTTTACTACTGAATTGTCTGACATTTCCATTGTGCAATCATTTGTTTCCGTCATTTGACAGACTTGACACTGTCAGCAATTATCTGACAATTGCCTCTTGCTATTGATCTTCTGACAATCGTTGTCAGTGGTTGATTATCTAACAATGGATTCATTAAATCACGCATTGTTGATACGCATTGTGGGGCATGGCGGTGTAACGGTGGCATCAGTGCCAGGTTCGAATTCGCCTCAAGCCGCTGCGTAAGGAGAGTCCTTCACTCGCAATTGCTCGTGCGCTTTGGCGTGAAACTCCGATTCAGTGTCCGTGCAGTAGTCGGGAATGCCTCTGAGTAGAGAGACTGAAGGGGGGCGCTATAGCAAATGAAATAAATAAAATGAAATGATTCATAAAGTTCATAAAATGATTCGTGAAGTTGTCTGATGCTGTGAATTCACTGATCATCAGTACATGTTGTGTTGACGTTTACAACGTACGAGTTGTCGTTCCCAAACCATGTTACAGCGAACTACGAACGCACAATTTCTATTAGATGTGCACTACAATACTACACAGACCCTGTGACGAGTACAGTAGACCAGCGCGGTATGCAGCGTTGCCACTCTGAAAAATAAAAAACAAACAAGTTGGAGCGTCGAAAAAACCCAAGAAAACCCAAGTTGCCCAAATCGTCCGAAAATGTCCACGCAATTTCCCGTCCAAAAATTCTGATGACTTTTTTGCCGCAATCTTTCCGAAATGTTTGCAATTTCCAGGATTTTGAGCAATAAACCCAAGTTTTCCCAAGTTCAGATCGAAAAAACCCAAAATTTTTGTCGAAAAAATTGAAGAAAAAACCCAAGTTATTCACAAAAAAACCATTTCCCAAGTTTGGATCGAAAAACCCAAGATCTTGGGGAAAAACCCAAGGAGTGGCAACACTGGCAGTATGTATGACGCAGGGTGCTGCCGCCGCCGCCGGGTCAAGTCTCCCTTGAGACACGGTCACTATGCGTGGACGACGACGTTGAGTAAATCCTTAATGTACGGCGGTTGCCAGGGACGATCGATGTCTTGTCACCCTCTCTCTGCCGCTGATGACCTCCCCCAAACCCCCAAACCTCCCCCAACCCCCGTCAGACACATCAATATCCCTTGCAATCAATGCATGTGTCTTGTTCTACACGAGAACACTTTGACCTCCGTTGATGCTTTCGAGGTCAAGTTGTCGAATTTTTCAGTAGCTTCTGTCCAGCCTGACGACGGTTCTTTGTTGTAATGCTTTAAGCGCTTCTTTTGCTGGGTTTTTTGTCTACTCAAACCCCTCCCTATTTCTTGGATTCAGGCCGGACGACTCTGAGTGATTTTAAATCATGACCGTTCACTTCGAACTTAATCGTCCTTTATGTCGCGAAAGTAGCACCGGTTATTAGTCTTTACTGTACACAATGATGTCCATGTATACAATTATAGATGCTTTATTATTATTGTTTTTGTTGTTATTATTACTATCGTTACAATTGTTATTGTGTATATTCATTTTACTATCGTTGCTGTTATTAAGTATTATCGCTATTAATAACGATATTATTACTTTTTGTGATCCTCAAGACTGCAAATGAATGCAACCTGAATGGCTTATGACATGTCAAGTTATTACATAATATTGATGATGATGACGATGACAGCTATTGCTACTACTAATACTGTTATTAGGACTGCTACTGCTGCTGCTACTACTAGTACTGCTATTGGGATTGCTACTGCTGCTGCTACTACCTACTACTGCTGTTGCTACTGTTACTGCTATTACTGTACTGCTATTGGTGCTGCTACTGCTGTTACTGTACTGCTATTGGTGCTGCTGCTTTTAATAGTACTGCACTGCTATTGGTGCTGCTATTTCTAGTGCTACTATTTATGCTGCTGCTGCTGCTACTACTATTACTACTGCTAATAGTACCAGTACTAGTAGTACTACTTCTGCCACTGCTGCTGCTGCTATTATTTTTGATGTGTGGCAGTTTCATGGCCCTGGGTACAAATTAGTTTGGCACTGATTTGCTGAGTGACATTGACATGCTGTTGGAAAGTTTAAGTCCGGTTCGGCTTCATTTGACAGCTGTATAAAGTGTATATGCTTGTAGCGTCAATTGGAAGGAGGAGGACATAAACACTTAATATACCAGTCTATGCATCGTGTAATTATAATTATGTGTGTGTGTGTGTGTGTGTGTATGCGTGTATGCGTATGCGTGTGTGTGTGTGTATGCGTGTGTGTGTATGCGTGTGTGTGTGCGTGTGTGTGTGCGTGTGTGTATGTGTGTGTATGTGTGTGTGTGTGTACGTAATAATTGTGTGTTGTTCTCTCTTCAGGATCCGAAGAACTCACCCTGGTCCAGTTGTGCATCTGAGCGCCAACCAATCGGATCCAAGCAAAGTAGGACAACACTGTCCCACCCGTCTGAACATTGCCTCATTTCATTTCATCACTTCCCCTCCCTCTCGCTGCTTTATGCATTTATTACATTTATTAGGCTCCTCTATATAACAACGGCCGAGCATCGATCAGCGAGTGGCACCGAGCATTCGCCAGCGAAGGACCTCCTGGTCAAGGGTCATGCACACATTGACCATTGCTGAGTGCAATCAGTGCTGTCGGTCAACTGATCCGCCTGTGACATCTGCCAGATGATAACCCGACATCGGAGAAACTGTACCATGCTGACGACGATGGTGATGTAGGCCTGTTTAATGTGGTCCTGGGGAACCGGGCCATATGTTGCATCGGCTCCCCATTTCCCCCACAGTAAAGATGCTTCCTTACTCTTCCTGCATCCACGACTGTGTTATCCCGCAGGCATACAATACAGTCTGTGAAGGCAGAATTATCATTCATATCAGAATGTTGTGTTTTATGTCTAATGCGTTTGCGCCAAAAGACAGATCTATAGACAGTTGACTTTATTAAGAATATACTTCCTTACTTACCTACCTACTTACTTACTTACCTACCTACCTACTTACTTACTTACCTACCTACTTACATACCTGTCCACCGACTTGCGTTCTTATGTACCTACTTATCTCCTTCTTTTTGTTCAGTTACCATGCCAACACTTTCAGATTTTCATCTTGTGGATTCTTCTTGTTTTCAGATTGTTAACGGTTCAATGCATTTTTGTCGACTCATCAGTCCTTTGGTTTTCTTAATTCTACTGAAGAGGGATCTATGTAGAACATGACTGTAATTTTAATTGAAATTTCACATTTTTATAGCATTTCTCTTAAGAGAAACCATTCATTCATTCATTCATTCATTCATTCATTCATTCATTCATTCAGAGCATTTATATAGCGCCCCTTCAAGAAACTACTCAGAGGCGCTCCCTCCAGGGAGATTCTTTTGTGGCAGCACGAGGCCATGTCCAATGGGATGGTTTACAGTCTTAAGGACTTGTATTTAACCCTTTGATTACGAGAGCTCTGCATTGACTTGCCATGCGTTTATTTATTACAAGATCGTCGTGAAAGGGTTAATCATTTATTCATTTATTGATGCGTTGCCCCGTAATCTCGGCAGTAGATTTTTCCGAGAAAAGTCGTAGATTATGCAAGACGTGGGATTCTGATGCGATGGCATTGAAATCTGTCAGTGTGACTGCAGAACTTCTCTCGTGTTTATTCATGTCCTAACTCGACCCAGAAAATCTTTTTTCGAAATAGTTTATCCAGCGAGATCCTTCAAAGCCAGGCTAGTTCTCTCGCTGAGGGATTATGATTTATGGACACTGGTGATATGTCCTCTCATGCACATTGGAAATTTGACGAGATTGATTGGGTTTTTTGGGTATCTGTGTGTAATGCCCATGAACAACCTGTCAATGGCATTAGCTGTCTTAAAACTTGAAGTGGTGTGCCGTAAGGCTTAGGAATGAATGAGCCGAGATATGATAAGCTGCAAATAAATATCTTGTCGGCTTTAGAGCTGTCTGTTGACAAATCTGTAAGATCCGTTGACAGATCCCTTTAAGGATCTGTAAAAGATCCCTTGACGGATCCCATTGGATCCCTTTAAGGATCTGTTAAAGTCTACGGGTCAGATTACGTGTACATTTAATTTTGTGTTTTCTATTGTCAGCTGCTGATTGGCTATGAGACTGGTCTGCTGACAATGTGGGATCTAAAGAACAAGTCAGCAGAGTTTCACTACAATTGCAAAGAGGTAATGCTGCAAACAGGTACACTCTCTCAGCAGCATTTTAATTATCAGAGTAATTCTATATCGTAGGGCATCTATGAAATTTTACAAAGTTGCCTAGCTATGAATGTTTCTGTATTTAACTTCTTAAATGGCCGTGGAAGTCATCACCGTTTGTTTGTTTGTATGTGCACTTGTTATAGCACCCCTTCAAGATTTCTACTCAGAAGCACTCCCGACTACAGCGCAGACACTGATTCGGAGTTTCACATCGAAGCGCGAAGCAATTGCGAGTGAAGAACTTGTTCAAGGTCCCTACATAGCGGCTTGGGGTAGATTTTAACCTGCAGCCCTCTGGCTGCAAAGCAATGAATAATTGAACATACCCACTACTCCACCACACCCCACAGTCTCATGTACTTGTCCAAATAATAAAATCTCCTTTCCACTTTGCCTCCTGCATTTTTTTGAATGTTATGCAATTCTTTCTGCGTCTGTATGCTGTGTTTGCATCAGCAGATTCTTATACAGAATGCCAAACTCGATGAATTATTCCTGACCAGGATGAGCATTATTTTAGTCAATTACAGTCAATTATAAATGCGGCTTATTGATGTTTTACCAGATTTAGCCTTGTCTCAGCATACGTAACAGCTCTCTGTCTCTGTATGTGTGTGGGTGTGTTTGTATGTGCGTGTGTTTGTATGTGTTTATTTGTATGTGTGTGTGTTTGTATGTGTGTGTGCGTGTGTGTTTGTATGTATATGTATGTGTGTCTGTATGTATATATGTATGTTTGTATGTGTATGTGTGTGTGTTTGTATGTATGTGTGTGTGTTTGTATGTGTGTGTGTTTTTATGTATGTATGTGTGTGTGTGTGTTTGTGTGTGTGTGTGTGTGTGTTTGTATGTGTGTGTGTGTTTGTATGTTCTACTCAGAAGCACTCCCGACTACAGCGCAGACACTGATTCGGAGTTTCACATCGAAGCGCGGAGCAATTGCGAGTGAAGAACTTGTTCAAGGTCCCTACATAGCGGCTTGGGGTAGATTTTAACCTGCAGCCCTCTGGCTGCAAAGCAATGAATAATTGAACATACCCACTACTCCACCACACCCCACAGTCTCATGTACTTGTCCAAATAATAAAATCTCCTTTCCACTTTGCCTTCTGCATTTTTTTGAATGTTATGCAATTCTTTCTGCGTCTGTATGCTGTGTTTGCATCAGCAGATTCTTATACAGAATGCCAAACTCGATGAATTATTCCTGACCAGGATGAGCATTATTTTAGTCAATTACAGTCAATTATAATTATAAATGCGGCTTATTGATGTTTTACCAGATTTAGCCTTGTCTCAGCATACGTAACAGCTCTCTGTCTCTGTATGTGTGTGGGTGTGTTTGTATGTGCGTGTGTTTGTATGTGTGTATTTGTATGTGTGTGTGTTTGTATGTGTGTGTGCGTGTGTGTTTGTATGTATATGTATGTGTGTCTGTATGTATATATGTATGTTTGTATGTGTATGTGTGTGTGTTTGTATGTATGTGTGTGTGTTTGTATGTGTGTGTGTTTTTATGTATGTATGTGTGTGTGTGTGTTTGTATGTGTGTGTGTGTGTGTGTGTTTGTATGTGTGTGTGTGTTTGTATGTTCTACTCAGAAGCACTCCCGACTACAGCGCAGACACTGATTCGGAGTTTCACATCGAAGCGCGGAGCAATTGCGAGTGAAGAACTTGTTCAAGGTCCCTACATAGCGGCTTGGGGTAGATTTTAACCTGCAGCCCTCTGGCTGCAAAGCAATGAATAATTGAACATACCCAATACTCCACCACACCCCACAGTCTCATGTACTTGTCCAAATAATAAAATCTCCTTTCCACTTTGCCTTCTGCATTTTTTTGAATGTTATGCAATTCTTTCTGCGTCTGTATGCTGTGTTTGCATCAGCAGATTCTTATACAGAATGCCAAACTCGATGAATTATTCCTGACCAGGATGAGCATTATTTTAGTCAATTACAGTCAATTATAATTATAAATGCGGCTTATTGATGTTTTACCAGATTTAGCCTTGTCTCAGCATACGTAACAGCTCTCTGTCTCTGTATGTGTGTGGGTGTGTTTGTATGTGCGTGTGTTTGTATGTGTGTATTTGTATGTGTGTGTGTTTGTATGTGTGTGTGCGTGTGTGTTTGTATGTATATGTATGTGTGTCTGTATGTATATATGTATGTTTGTATGTGTATGTGTGTGTGTTTGTATGTATGTGTGTGTGTTTGTATGTGTGTGTGTTTTTATGTATGTGTGTGTGTGTGTGTGTGTGTTTGTATGTGTGTGTGTGTGTTTGTATGTGTGTTTGTATGTATGTATGTGTGTGTTTGTATGTGTGTGTGTTTTTATGTATGTATGTGTTTGTATGTATATGTATGTTTGTATGTGTGTGTATGTGTGTGTGTTTGTATGTGTGTGTGTGTTTGTATGCGGGTGTGTGTGTGTTTGTATGTGTGTGTGTGCATGTGTGTGAGTGTGTGTTGTCTGTCCATCTGTCATTGTCTCACTGTCTGTGTTCATAACTGTAGTAATTATTGCTCACTTGTTATTCAATTAAACCATGGCAATTATAATGTGTATGGCAGAGGTTCTTACTTGCCATGGAACCCTAATTCCGAAGTTGTAAAATTTATTCAACGTCGTCGTCGGGGTGGCAGTTGTGCTTTGCAATTTACAATTGAATGTGGTGGCATAAAGTTTTACATTTATTGCTGTCATGGAGTACAAGTTTTAGTGACGATGAATTGTAGTAGGGTCCTTGTACTGGGGGTGAAGTTTATTTGGTGAACTTTGCCGTGACCTTTTCTTTGCCGTGACCTCTTCTTTCCGATCGTAAATGTCTCGTTGACTGTCGCCAGTTCAAGATATCCATTCTCATTCGTAGTTCAAGATATCCATTCTCATTCGTTGTTCAAGATATCCATTCTCATTCGTAGTTCAAGATATCCATTCTCATTCGTAGTTCAAGATATCCATTCTCATTCGTAGTTCAAGATATCCATTCTCATTCGTAGTTCAAGATATCCATTCTCATTCGTAGTTCAAGATATCCATTCTCATTCGTAGTTCAAGATATCCATTCTCATTCGTAGTTCAAGATATCCATTCTCATTCGTAGTTCAAGATATCCATTCTCATTCGTAGTTCAAGATATCCATTCTCATTCGTAGTTCAAGATATCCATTCTCATTCGTAGTTCAAGATATCCATTCTCATTCGTAGTTCAAGATATCCATTCTCATTCGTAGTTCAAGATATCCATTCTCATTCGTAGTTCAAGATATCCATTCTCATTCGTAGTTCAAGATATCCATTCTCATTCGTAGTTCAAGATATCCATTCTCATTCGTAGTTCAAGATATCCATTCTCATTCGTAGTTCAAGATATCCATTCTCATTCGTAGTTCAAGATATCCATTCTCATTCGTAGTTCAAGATATCCATTCTCATTCGTAGTTCAAGATATCCATTCTCATTCGTAGTTCAAGATATCCATTCTCATTCGTAGTTCAAGATATCCATTCTCATTCGTAGTTCAAGATATCCATTCTCATTCGTAGTTCAAGATATCCATTCTCATTCGTAGTTCAAGATATCCATTCTCATTCGTAGTTCAAGATATCCATTCTCATTCGTAGTTCAAGATATCCATTCTCATTCGTAGTTCAAGATATCCATTCTCATTCGTAGTTCAAGATATCCATTCTCATTCGTAGTTCAAGATATCCATTCTCATTCGTAGTTCAAGATATCCATTCTCATTCGTAGTTCAAGATATCCATTCTCATTCGTAGTTCAAGATATCCATTCTCATTCGTAGTTCAAGATATCCATTCTCATTCGTAGTTCAAGATATCCATTCTCATTCGTAGTTCAAGATATCCATTCTCATTCGTAGTTCAAGATATCCATTCTCATTCGTAGTTCAAGATATCCATTCTCATTCGTAGTTCAAGATATCCATTCTCATTCGTAGTTCAAGATATCCATTCTCATTCGTAGTTCAAGATATCCATTCTCATTCGTAGTTCAAGATATCCATTCTCATTCGTAGTTCAAGATATCCATTCTCATTCGTAGTTCAAGATATCCATTCTCATTCGTAGTTCAAGATATCCATTCTCATTCGTAGTTCAAGATATCCATTCTCATTCGTAGTTCAAGATATCCATTCTCATTCGTAGTTCAAGATATCCATTCTCATTCGTAGTTCAAGATATCCATTCTCATTCGTAGTTCAAGATATCCATTCTCATTCGTAGTTCAAGATATCCATTCTCATTCGTAGTTCAAGATATCCATTCTCATTCGTAGTTCAAGATATCCATTCTCATTCGTAGTTCAAGATATCCATTCTCATTCGTAGTTCAAGATATCCATTCTCATTCGTAGTTCAAGATATCCATTCTCATTCGTAGTTCAAGATATCCATTCTCATTCGTAGTTCAAGATATCCATTCTCATTCGTAGTTCAAGATATCCATTCTCATTCGTAGTTCAAGATATCCATTCTCATTCGTAGTTCAAGATATCCATTCTCATTCGTAGTTCAAGATATCCATTCTCATTCGTAGTTCAAGATATCCATTCTCATTCGTAGTTCAAGATATCCATTCTCATTCGTCGTTATAGATTGCTTGCCACTGGTCACCCTGCTCCAATGACTTAGAATCTGATTTGTGAAGTTGAATGGAGCCTTCCATTCGTCTTTAACTTATTGGCTTGGAGTAAATTTGGAGTAAGACGCGTTAGATTGCGACCTTGTCACCTTGCTGTAGATGGATCTATCGACTTGTTTACATCTGCGTGGTTGTCTTGTGTGGTTACTTGTTTGCCATGAGAATGATCTTTCTTCGCTTTACTACTGCTGTGTATCAGGGTGGAATACAAATGTATGTCAATTTGTGTCTGAGCTTTGGTAAAGAACTGCTGAGCTCTTAGGAGTAGCATGAAAGGCACTGCTGTTTAGAAGTGCTACAAACTGCTGTTCAGCTATTAAGAGGGGCACGTAACTGCTTTCAAGAGTTCTGTTATACGATAGAGAACTGCTGCTTAGCAGTTAGGATTGGCAATTAACTGCAATAGATGGTGGTTGGAGTTTTAGTTGTCTTTGGAACTTCTGCTCAGCTGTTTATAGGTGCAGAATTCTGTCCTTACCTTGTCATATTTGTCTTCTGCCTCATCTATTGACAATTATCTATGAGTTTTGACAAATCACATGGCAGTGCAACAGCCAGTTAGGGAACCAGTGGGTTGAGAAGCAATGCAGCATGTGTTCTGGAGCCCTGTTTGTTCTGCCGTAGGCATGACTGTCATTTAGCCAGGGTAGTGTGTGTGTAAATTATTCAAGCCGCCTGCCAGTGATTAAGTGCCACTATATCTAATAGCGCAGCATCAGTTGATTATGCTGAGCAAAGTTCTGTGAGTGAAGGACTCATCGTAACGCAAGGTCCCTAGTACACAGTATTACTATCTCAAGGGATGATTGAACGAATCATACTGTACCAATTGCAAGGGGAGTTTTCTGACCCTATCAGCTACCCATATCCCGTTATTGATGAAGAAATGATACCTCATTTAAATTTATTGTGTCGGAAGACAGACTCAGATCTAGTCATAGGCCTGTCCTTCCATCTTCAAGCTGCAGGGTTTTCAACTTTCAACTTTTATTGTGATATCGATTAATGATGTCTTCCGCAAGAAGAACTCCCGAACTCGCGTGGTCAAGTTTTATCTAGAGATTCGAGAAAATTGGCAAATTTATTGTGTCGGAAGAACTGATATAAAAGGTGTGTAAATAATCATAATATTGTAAATAGTTGTTCCACATTTGTGATGTATTGATATTTTACAAGAGCACCTTTCGCAATTTGTGCCGAGTTACTCCTGCTTTAGAGGCCCAACCTAGCGTCTTCCGTACATGTAGTAAGTACGGTGCATGCTGAGAAATTTGTTCGTGCACATAAAATAAAGTGAATTGATCCCACACTTGCTTCTATGAACATTTTTACTCACATTCTGTGTTTGCCTTCCTGGTATCAAAATTGGTTGTGTTTTATCTTTTTTTTCATATATTGTGTATTAAATTATATATTATTATATTTATTATATATTATTTATATATATTATTATATTATTATATATTATGTAATACTATCGTGAGATTTCATGATGTTATTATTCTGGAAAGTGCACCACTTTGATTCTTTGTTGAGTGTGCTGTTGTCTGATAATGTCTAGTTAAGGAAAAGTATGCACTATGTCTATGTTGTCTAGTAAGATTTTGTGTGTCAGTATGTTATGAGAGCTCTAATTAAGGAGATTATTTAAATTGGTTTTCTTTGCAGAATCTGAAATCTGTGAGTTGGCACCATGAAGGCAAGCAGTTCATCTGTTGTCAAGGCGATGGGAGTCTGACCACATGGAATGTCAGGTCACCACAGCAACCAGCCAGCACAATCGTACCTCATGGTAGTTACGCTCAGCTTGTCATAATCAATTAATCATTGTAGTCGTCATCATCATCATATCGTCGTCATCATCATCATCATCATCATCATCATCATCATCATCATCATCATCATCATCATCATCATAACTTATCATCACTATTATCATCTCTGGCATCATTTGCCTTTACCAGTGTCACCATTATTGTCATCATCATCATCATCATCATCATCATCATCATCATCATCATCATCAAGACAATCATCATTTATTCATTCATCTCTGTGGATTTTTGTTCTCTATCTCCAATTCTCTATGGTGGTCTGGTATTCTCTTCTTCATTCCTCTCTGCATTTATGAATGCTGCTGCTGTACAGAGTATCATCCTGTTTCCATTTTCTAGGTAAGCTTGGAAGGGATGGGAAGCCAGAAACATGTCGACCTATAAACAAGGTAGAACTGTGCACAAACAGAAACAGGTAAGTGACCTTTTGACCTTAATACTTTAAAATGGCCATCACTTCTTTGATACTCATTCTTAGACCTCATAGCACTGTAAAGGTAAATGCATGCTACAGTTGTAGTTGAAAATTGTCAAAGGAGAGAGAACATTCCTTACGATTACAGCGTGTAACACAGGCTGTGCGTAGAAAGGGACAACGATGAAGGAGTCAATATTTAGTGTTATGCTGCAGTTATTGTAATTGCACGTTAACCAGTACAGCTTGTTAACCCTTTACTGACCAAGGATATAGGATATCTTTTGCCATTTACAACAGTTTGGTCGATAAATTTTGATGTGATTGCTGCATTTTATTTTGGTTGCCAAAATAAAACATGTTACGTTATACAGGGTTAAATTAATAGCTTCGGGAGGCGTATTATTTGTGTTAAGCAGATTGGTGGCTAAGCAAGTTCACACTGTTGTATCCGGATGCAATTTACTCTAATTGTCTACATCTGGGTGACAGTTGATAGAAATTTAGAAAAACATTAAAAGTTATGTACACTGGTGGCGAATAGCGGATATGTTTGTATGTGCACTTGTTATAGCACCCCTTCAAGTTCTCTACTCAGAGACACTCCCGACTACAGTGCAGACACTGCTTCAGAGTTTCACGCCGAAGTGCTGAACAATTGCGAGTGAAGGACTTGCCCGTGGTCCCTACGTGGTGACTTGAGGTGGATTCGAACCTGCAACCCTCCAGTTGCAAAGCAACGAACATACCCGCTACACCACTGCGCCCACATGAACAAAACATGTATTAATTATTGATTGATTTGTTTGTTTGTTTGTTTGTATGTGCTCTTGTTATAGCACCCCTTTAAGATCTCTCTCTACTCAGAGGCACTCCCGACTACAGCGCGAACACTGCATCGGAGTTTCACGCCAAAGCGCTGAGCAATTGTGAGTGAAGGACTTGCCCATGGTCCCTACGCGGTGACTTGAGGTGGATTCGAACCTGCAACCCTCCAGTTGCAAGGCAACGAACCTACCCACTACACCACTGCGCCCACATGAACAAAACATGTATTATTGATTTATTACTATGTTCTGATTGATGGCGTGGGTATTTTTTGTGCTGAACAGGGCTGAAAGTGTGGCAGGACGGTCATGGGTGGCATACTGGCACTTATTTTCAAATCTCTATGCCGTCCTGCCACTTATTTGGCCAGCACACCCGAAAATGTAAGGGGCATCCTGGCACTTCTTTTGGAAAGGTAAGGGGCGAACAGGCACTTTTTTACACTTTTAGCACTGGTTCTGAACAACGTCTGATACGTTTTCCATTGCAGTGAACCGTTCACGATCTTTAGCGGTGGAATGCCAGCGGAGAAGGTTGGTCAGACGCCGACGTTGACGATAATGCACGGGTCGAATACGACGGTACTTGAGATGGAATACCAGATCATCGACTTTGCAGTTCTCTGCTCAACTCCATGGAACAACGGTAAGTGAGTGCTCCTCTGAACCGCCGTCGATTCATTTCTAAGCCACCAGCTGC
Source organism: Lumbricus rubellus (assembly GCA_945859605.1). Taxonomy (NCBI): domain Eukaryota; kingdom Metazoa; phylum Annelida; class Clitellata; order Crassiclitellata; family Lumbricidae; genus Lumbricus; species Lumbricus rubellus. The sequence continues at coordinate 18,567,191 of OX243814.1, forward strand.
AAAGCACGTTTTTCATCTCAAATGCTGTCTGTCTGAGACACATGTATGCAGCCATTGTGAAGACCACATGTGACTTGTTCTGGTGCTGACTGTACCATCCATTATTATTATGATGCCTTTATTAGGCAAAAAACAATGAACAGACGACACTGTGGGTGTACAGGGGCATTGTGCTCTACGTTCCTTCACTCAAGGTGAACTCCTCATTCCTCGGGCATGAACTGCTCTTAGACAGCACCGTGCTTTCTCTGTTATTAGCCCCATGATATGGAATGGGTTTTCGCTGTCTGTATGCCTTATGGGTTTGTCAGATGCGCTTTATCGCAATCTTGAAAACCATCCTTTCGGCCGGGGTTGGGTCGGGAGTGCTTCTGAGTAGTAGCCTTGAAGGGGCGCTATATAATGAATGAATGAATGAATGAATGAATGAATGAATGAATTGATAGCACTGAGCAATTGTGAGCAGTGTGAGTGAAGGACTCAAGGTCCCTACACAATAATTGGCCGTCTGAGTGGTGGGGTGAGGGGTGGACAGCTCGAACTCATGCTCTGGGACTTGTGTGACTCTTTTTATTCACTGCTCAAGACTCTCCTCTTTGGCCATGAAACTGACGCGACTGACTGATTTTCCTATGTTATTAGATTTTCAGGATCCATATGCCGTGATTGTTCTCCTGCAGAATGACTTTGTCGTGCTTGATCTGACTTCTCCAAAGTAAGTAAGATCTCTGCTGCTGCTGCAAATTGAAATAGTTTCCTCATACTTAGAAACATGCATGTCGAAAAAGAGAGATTCCTTCATTCAGACCATGAAGTCCAGTTTTAATTCTGTGGCTTACGTACAATATTGGAAATTAATTTTTGGTGTGTACCATTTGGATATTGTGTACATTTCTAATTATATTGCATCATGAATCATCTTTTAGAGTTGTCTGATTGATTAGGCATCTTATATTTTATTACCTGAATTTTGATTTGATAAAATTCGATTAGACTGAAATATTAATTGACTTCCATTTTGTTTGCTTTGCAGCTATCCGTGCTTTGAGAATCCGTGTCCTATGGATATTCACGAATCTCCAGTGACAGCGTGCTGCTACTTTGCCAACTGTCCGTCGGATCTCATGCCTGCATTCTACTCGGTTGGGTACAGGCAGAAGAAAACAGGATTCAGTGAAAAGGTAGTAACTCTTCTAGCAGCGAAATGGTTGCCTTGGGTATGCATCGTGGGGCGCGGGGGCGTAGTGGTGGTGTCGTTGCCTTAGAGCCGTAAAGTTTGAGGTTTGAATCCACCTCGAAATGTAAGGACCTTGGGCAAGTCCTTCACTGATAATTGTCAGTGTTTCGGCGTGAAACTTCAATGCAGTGTCCGCTCTGCATTCGGGAGCGCCCCTAAGTAGAGCGCTTGAAGGGGCACTATAACAAGTGCATATACAAGCATCAAGTTGACTGAAATATTCAAGAAATTCGTGTGTTACATCGTATGGCGCAGGGGCGTAGTGGTGGGTTCGGTGCCTTGGAGCTGGAGGGTTCCAGGTTCGAATCCACTGCGTAGGGACCTTGAGCAAGTCCTTCACTTGTAATTCTCGTGTGCTTCAGCGTGAAACTTCGATGCAGTGACCGCGCTGTTGTTGGGAGCACCTCTGAGTAAAGAGCTTGACTAACGACTCTTAATTCTCATCTGTATGACCTTGCACGCATTTAAAATGTTTGTAATAATCATATTGTGTAAAGATTTCCAGTTGAAGTTGTTTATGTTTTTAGGAATGGCCAGTCAAAGGCGGCGAGTGGCCAACTGTGGCAACTAGCTATGAAGAAATTATCATCACTGGGTTGGTAGATGCAGCAATTATTTTTTTTATAACTCCGTGTTTCTGCTTAATCAATCTGTTATGCATCGTTGACTACAGCCTTACATTTTTGACACTGACCAGTAGCAGTCTCGCAGAGTCTGATCTTTCTTTCTTTCTACTGCCAAACTTCGTCAGTTTATTTCTTTTTACTATCAGCAGTTCTTATAGTTCAAAGATATCTGCTGAGTAGTTTTTATGAGTAGTTAATAGTTATATTGTTGAAAATTATCTAATACCGGTAATTATGTAGCAATATCTCCGGCAGATGTGAACCTACTCGCAACTTGCTGTCATGCTAAATGTAAGTGAAGATTACAGACCACTCCGTAGTTACGACCACTTAAGCCTGGTTGCACATTGCACATGTATGAATGTTTTGCATGTAGTATTGGAAAGGAGATTTATCTAGACTCAGGTGCTGAATAAAGTTAATGTCGGTCTCGATTTCTGTTTTTCTTTGCAGGCATGCAGATGGTTCGCTTAAGTTCTGGAATGCTCCTGGAGGTAAACAGAATTCTGAATTTCAAATGCTAATAGTTTCTTTCAACTACAAATTAAGCTTGTTGTAAGATTATAGTCTTTCAAGGAATATATAAATTACATAGTCATGCTATCAATGTCGATGCCAACCAAGTTTAAACTTTTCTAGATTATTAAATAATAAATATATTACAATTAGGGCTGCTCTGAATTCCACAGTTATTATTGAGAAGCAGCAGAGTTTATGAATTGCAAAGGGCCTAAAAGTTCTTTTTTAGCTACCAGTCCATATAAGAATTTGACAAAAATGCAGACTAGTAGCTTGGAATAGAACTTAGTTGCTGAACTTCATGAAAGCCCTATGCCAGGGGTGTCAAACAGCTGGCCCGCCACTAAAAAAGGTTTGACACCCCATTTTGTTCATTGAATGCGATTGTCTTTGAAGAATTAATTCAGCTCAAGGATGTTTAATTAAGTGTAAATTTGAGTATCATTTCAAACATCACTAGCTGGCTGCGCTAAGCAGAGTAGCTGATTTTCATCGATATCAGTAAATATTTTATCTACCAATCATCGTGGGTAGTGGGCATAAGTAATATTATATCTATGGCTTACCATAGGGGCCCAGTAGAGTAGTGGTTAAGAGTGTGAAAGGTAGCAGGTTCGAGCCCCCGTTGGGCGGATTTGATTAGTTGGCTGCTATTAGCGCCATTGTAATTGCAAAGCTGTCTGCTCAGTTGGTAGTTAAGTTTAATTAAGATTATTGCATAACTTGTAAATGTAAAGCGTAGTGCGTCTTGCAGGCGTTTCATTAAAGAAAAGATTATTATTATTATTATTAATTATTATTATTATTATTATTTTCATTTGTAGTGACTCTGCAGGTGTTGTACAAGCTGAAGACAGCGAAGATGTTTGACGATAGCAAGAGTAACAGCGTCGTCACCGACTCCAACGACGCTCCGTACGCCGTTCAAATCGTTCGACTTTGCGTCGAAAGTCGACTGCTTTGTGTCGCCGGCCTCAGCTACGTCACTTTGTTTCGGTATAACAAACAGGAAGCGCTGCTCGAGTGTGCAGTAAGTCTATCACCAGTTTTACATCTTGGCTTCTGTGGTATTATACGTTGGGGTTGCTTCTTAAAAGTAAGTAAGTAAGTATATTCTTTATTGATCCAACTGCATAACCGCACTTTGGTTTACATGAAAATTAGTAATCATAAAGCATTCTTATTAAAAACGTTTTTCTCATTAAGTTGTCTGCCCGTCGGACAATTCGGTCATGTGGTCTGGGGCGAATTGAATAGGGGAGTGTCTTTATAGGAGGAAGGAGCGGGTTTAGGACATGTCCAGGATCCGTCAAGGCAGCGGTGAAGAGGTTCCTATCTGCCTTTTCACACAGCTGCTCCAATGTTGTCTTCTTGTCGTTGGGGTTGGTTGTTTGCGGAAATTTGCATTGCTGTGTTTGACGTGTGTCTAATTGTCTATGTGTCATCAATACTTAAATGATGAGCTGTTTCCCAGTCGCTTTTAATACACGTTTGTCATCAAAGGGTTAATGATGCAACGTGACTGTGGTCTTGTTTTGCATGCACACACACACACACACACAGTCCACACACACACACACACACTCACACACACAGTCCACACACACACACACACTCACACACACAGTCCACACACACTCACACACACACACGCACACACACACACACACACACACTCACACACACAGTCCACACACACTCACCATTGCACTGATTTCAGAGTTTTGACATGATATGCTTTGCCTTCGTTTTTCACACATCATCTGAAAGAGTACGAAATCTTAGAAGCTTTTCCTTTCAGAATATATTATGTTTTTGCATTTCGTCCATATTGACAGCGGTATAACTATGATTTTGATTTTATTTTTTAGCGGTATAAGTATGATTTCATGACAGCATCACTGTGACATATGTGTGTTATTCTTCATCACATTTTTGAAGCGTGACTTTAGTCTTGTTTTGCTCGTAGGCGGTAGAGATCACGCTGATGTATGACATCTCGGATGGATTTGATTCGCCAGAAAATGAATTCTCCAGTCTTCCAACATCTCAGAACATTGGATCAAATCCACAGGTGAGCGAACACCACCAGTTCACCTTTCTATTGTTTCAGGTTTATTCATCTTTCTATTGTTTCAGGTTAATTCACCTTTCTATTGTTTCAGGTTAATTCACCTTTCTATTGTTTCAAGTTATGTCTGCTCAATGTTTGTTTGGAGCTAATAAAGGTTTTCAGTATCTTCTTCCTCTACTTAGTATGCTCACTCTTAAAACCTGTGAGCTTTGAGGGCACTTTTGAATGGGTCGTTTCCTATTAGAATTCTTTGCCACACCTAGCATTCTGGTTTTCTCTTTATTGCAAAACATGGAAGATTATCATGTTGCTTTTGCTTTTTAATAACTTCAAATAAAAGGATTGATTGATTGACATAATGGTGCATTAATCCATGTCTAAATCTCATTTACCAATACCATGAATATATTAATAATTCATGATTGTGTTTCATATCTTGACCTGAATAATTGCAAATTGCCCGTTATTTACCTTAAAACCCTTTTCCAGCAAAAGTGTAGTAAATGGTTCGAGAAATCCCTGACATCGATAGGTAAAGGGTGAACAAATGCCTTTAAATTAAACTACTTGCATTGATGGGTTTTTTTTGTTGTTCCCTCTAGAATCTTCCGACGTGTGTTCGGCTAAAGACCGGTCAGCGCAAGTGGTCAGCGGGGTACCAGCCAGATCTCTGCTGCATGCTGACGTGGTTCAACGGAGAACCACCGACTGCTATAGCGAGCATTGCTATCAACTCCAAATATGGACTGTGAGTTCAGTCAACTCATCAATTCTGGTCATGATTCCCTCATATTCAAGGGATCAACGTATGGCATATTTGCAAATGCTTTGTTTATATGCTAAATACTATGTACAAAAATATTAATGATATTTCCTTTTAAGTATGATTTATGTACGAAAGTGAAGAATTTGTTGGTTAAATTTGGCTTTCTAGTGCTTAAATCTATCGGTATATTGAACAATAAGTGATTGATTGATTGAATGATTGATATGTCGATTTATTCATGATTGATTGATTGATCCTGTGTTAAAAATTTTGTAAGGCTGGCGCTTGGCAACGAAGCTGGTCTGGCAATCGTCGACATTCTTCAGAAATCGTGTCTGCTGAACATTGGTACACCAGATCTTTACGGTCGGTTATTGTACATGTTCATTCTAAACTCTTTAAAGGCACTTTTATGGGGCGCGGTGGTGTAGTGGTGGCGTCATTGCCTTGAAGCCGGAGGGTTCGAGGTTCGAATCCACCTCGCCGCGTAAGGACCTTGGGCAAGTTCTTGACTCACAATTGCTCAGCGCTTCGGCGTGAAACTTCGATGCAGCGTCCACACTGTAGTCGGTAGCATCTCTGAATTGAGAGCTTGAATGGGCGCTGTAGAATATGCGAGAAATAAATGAATAAATTGCTTAGCACTATCAATGTTCTGTGAGTTGGTCCTTGGTGCTGCAGAATTGTACTGTGTTGTATCAATTGTCGGAGTCAGTTTTCCATGCGAGGACAAGTGCCCTCTCTTGCCCCATATGTGGGCATCCATGTAGGCCCTTTTGTAGGGGGTAAAAAATATGGCGGCATTGTATTGTATTGTATCAATTGCTGTTTGTGATATCTGTGAGTGAAATTTTGTGTAATTTTTGTTCCTTACTTAGTGTGCTTGTTGCTGTTACAAACGGACCAATAAAATTATTTGATCTTATAATTTGATTTAAGTCAGTTTATTACTCGTAAGAGTTTCTCTGCGTAATTTAAATGGGATTTCCCGTTCGTAGGTTCGATGGATCCTCACTCGAGGACGCCACGCTCTCCGAAACTGAAGTCGCGGTCGCAGGGGTTCGACAGCATGTCGCATTCCATGACTCCAGATGACATCAAGTCGCCAAACTTTGAACAGGTATGGCCGCAAACTATTTCTTCTTCTTTCATTGTTTGTAGGGTGTTTATGCGGAACCCAAACCATCGGCAGCAGTTGACATAATAATAATAATAAAAATAATAATAATAATAATTATAATAATATTGATAATAATAATAATAATATTGATAATAATAATAATAACAATAATAATTTGTTGAATTTGGAAGAATTTCTTGTATAAGTTAAACCCAACCGATTAACCACTAGGATAAAAAGTGCCCTTTTACACGGGATACGACAACTATGGGCCTGACAATTCCGGACTAGTTATAATAATTATCATATCAATAATAATAATTAATAATAATAATAATAACAATAATAATAATATTAAAAAAATATTTAAAAAAAAAAATAATCATATCGACGTTTTATATGGTGCCATAATACAGCCTTGCCGCTACAAGTGCGCCTCACAAACCGCTAAAAGTGGGATGAACTTTATAAAACAAATAAGGTTTAAGCTTCGATTTGAAAGACTCCACTAATGCGGCCTATATAATTTCCGTTATAACATGCCAATAACTGTCCCAAATACATGTATGATTTTATTGGCCGCAGGTGTTCCTTGCGTTTGCGGTAGTCACAGGTGGTTGCAGAAAATGTTGAACAAATAGCAAGCAATGTTCAATCTCGTAGAAAAATGCTTTAAGAGTTGATTGCATAAATATGGCTGCTTTGTTTCCTTTTGAGTGAATTTGCCCCAATTCTGAAGTTAGAGCAGAAAATGAATTGTACTTTATGGCTTAAAAAGCTGTGGAAAAGAACATTGCTAGTCAATGATGTATTCTTTCTGTTTCATTTTCTGTAGACATTTTAGTAATGCTGCATGAGCTTTTCAGAATTTTTTCCCCTGAGGTATCTCAGATCCCTCGGGATTTCAAAAAATTATCTGGAGACTTTAAAAATTGGATTCTGGAACGGTTATTTTTTATTTTTTATTATTATTATTTTTATTATTATTATTATTAGTTAATACCCTTGTTACTAAATTACTATGCATTTATTAAGCAGCAATATTATATAATGATCAAGCATTGGTCGATAGCAGAGTATTATTGTGAGTGTGTAATTTGCTCTAAGTCCCTACAAAGCAACCATCTAAGAAGCAGGCCAATCTTATGTTCTCAACTTTAATTACTGTCTTTTATTTTATGAATGCAGACTGATATCAGTCTTAACATCACAAGTCTATTTGTGTTATGTGTATAATTTGTATTTTGATTTTATTTGGAAATTGACATGCATTGTTGCTTTAGGTAACTCATAAGCTTTGTCTGAATATCTTTTTGACATGCTTGATTGTATTCCTGCTTTATTATCATCAGACAGCAATAGATAATGTTGTAGCCGGAATACCCTGCCATATGGTGTGTTTAATGTGGATTAACAGATGGTGTGGTGTTTGCTAAAAATATTGTGGTGCTGTTCAAGACAGTTCCTAGTGTTATAAGCCCTTCCTTAATTTGAAGAGCTTGAAATAACTCTACATATATTATTAAATACATTGTTCTTATGCATTATATATCAATTGCTTTTGTTCATTGTTATTATCTTTGTTTCTTTTCTAATGCAAACATTGATAATAGCAAACTTTTGTAAATGGAAACCTTACCTTATTTCTCACTTAACCTAGACGTGGTGTGACATATAATTTGATCAATAAATACAGTATTATATATATGTGTGTGTGTCTCTGTGTGTGTGTGTCTCTGTGTGTCTTTTTCTTTGTGTATACATGATTGATAAAACACATTCATTGCAGCCTTCATTGTATCCTGTGCCAGTTGAATAAATTCGAAATAAATTTGACCTAAGATAAACTGACAACGTTATAAATTGTTCTTTTACATTGTTCTTATGCATTATGCATTGTTCTTAAACTAGGCTGTATGCCACCCATTGGGCTAATGCCCTTGCTTTTCAATCAGTTCTTTTCAGAGTATATAAAATATTAGTTTAATTATTGAATGCGATTGTTTGGTCAATAATGGCCATTGAAAGTCTGATTTTAAAATAAGTGTTTAAAAAATTTCAGAATTTTAACAGGAAGTTAGTTTCAATAGTGTGAACTATTCTTGTCTGATTTGTAATTTTATATTCTTCTGGCGAGTGTGGCGAATTTTTTGAGCTTTTAAAACTGCAGTGCACCATATTACTTTGCAAGCAGATAATGTTGCCATGAATTTTTTTCAAGATTCATTTATTTAAAGCTTCATTTGAGAACAAGCGTTTGGAGCAGAATTTTTTTTAATGGTTGATACAATTCTAACTACAGTTTAATTTTTTATATGTTTCTTTAATTAGCAATGTTTAATTTGTTCAGTTGTTTAAGCTGATGAAGTTGTGAATGGTTAGTTTTGTCTGCTGGTTATGTTGCATTGTTTTCTTCATTTGACATTGTTTTAGCCTCAGGGGCCAGTCCCAACCTCACCAACTCACCCAAAAACTGCGCCCTGCCATCCCCATGACTCGGCTTTCAAGGCAGCTGAGCTGTCCGCGATAAGTGAAAGTTCTATCGACAATGCCTGCGAAGATGACCCAGCGGCACCAAAGCACGACACCAACAGCAATGCTTCACATGCGAGGGAGACAAGGGAAACGAGGGAGACAAGGGAGAGAGCGCCAAGCGGTAAGGGTGGCCCACCGAAGAGACCGGAAGTGAGCGACGCTGTTCGCAATTTACTCGAGCAGAGAAGAGCGAGCAAGGAGACGGTGGAAAAGCCATCGGGTGTTGAGACGGCTAAAGCGAAGGAAAAGCAGAAGATGGTGCGTGACGACGCTTTCCTCCTTCCGTTGGTCATAACGTCTCCTGATGCGCGTCGTCATTCAACTGCCGCCGATGCTCTAAGCTGTGCAAAGCAGTACTCTAAACTGCGCCTCAACATGCCCCAACGGGACGCTCCTCCTACGGCGGGAAGCGAGGCAACATCTGATTTGCCGCTCACTGATTCCGAATCGGAGCTGTGTAACAGCTATCCGTTTGCTGCCAAACGCTCAACGCCTCTCACGCGTGCGTCATGGAGCGCGACCGGAGTTGGCTTCACGGACAGCAGCACCGGCGGGGACAACTGCATGGAGGTTCCCCACACGGCGCCGGTCATGGCGTCCAAGCCGGACGGTTTCCGACTCGTCGGAAAGGTCAACCGGAAGCTCAAGCAGTGCTTGAAGGTCGCCACCGGTTGGCGGAACGACAGGGAGCTTCTGGCGGAGTCGGAGGGCAACTCGTCTCCGGGAAAGCCGAAGTTGCCTGACATTAATGTCGTTGACTTGACTTCCGACGACTTAGACGCGTCTCCGTCTGTGCATAAGCTGACTTACGCCGAATTTCTCGCGCTTGGTACGTTCCTCTGAGAATGTTCTTCTCTGCTTTCCGCTCTGTTCTTCGCTTTCCTCGAATTTTCCTGACGATTTTTTCGCAGACTCCTGCTTTTAGTGGTGCTGATGCTTTTTCTATCACCTTGGCACATTTGATTATTGACCTTTAGTAGCACTGTGCTCCTCTATGATCATGCTGCTGGCACATTTTTATGTCATGATTGCAGTGTGCAGCTTTATGCTATGTGCTTTTAGTTTCGTTTATTCTGAGCGGCTGAGTCTATCGTTTCCAACGCTGTCGCTAATTTGAATCAACATCTGCAAAATGGAAATTTGCATACTAACAAATGTTGTTCAATTTTAGCGGATTTGGGTGCGTCGCCACTTGCCATAGATCAGTGGTTTCCAACCGTTTTTCTTAACTTTAGAGCCACTTTTTTCAAAGTTGGAGGACATTAGAGGACCACAAGGCTAAATTTAATTAGCCTAACTGAAAGCATATAAAAATTTTATAATTGAATCAATAGAGAATAGATGTCAAAATAAAATAATTTGTAATAGAAAATTATTATGTGTTCTATCCTGTCCAAATTGTCAATTTCTCATAATTATATTTTTGTTAATTCTTTGAGAAATGAGGAGCCATGTTTTTAGGCCTGGCGGTGGCGGGCCACATTTTTCCCACGGGCCACGGGTTGGGAACCACTGCCATAGATAACACATAAAGATTCCAGGTTCTCTGGTGATGATCATTTAAATTTTTTTCAGGAATTCCAGCACGCTGTCAATTTTATTGCTAACAAAGTGTTTTGTGAATTGCAGCAAATAAATTTTATCGTTGTTTTGTCGTTGGTTATTACTGTGAATATACTTTTTTTTAAAATTTACATGTAAATTTTGTATTCCTCTTTGAAAACTGTGAAATTGTTGAGTGTTTTGTTTGAATTTGTGTAAAATTTCGAATTTTTTGCAATGAAATCTGTTTTAAAATCAGACTTGCATCTCAAAACTTGTGATGCATTAGGACCATGTAAGGAAATTGCGATTACCTTGCATTGCGTGATAATCTGCTTTCTGTTCTTTCGCCTTGATTAACGAAATCGTATTTTCTTTTATTTGACATGCTGTCTATTCAGCTGCAAGGGAAGTTTCTTCTCTTGGAATTATTAATTGTCTTTCTTTTGTTTAGCCAATTATTTGCATAGATTCATTGTCTTAGCTTTATTGTCTTAGATTCATTGTCTTAGATTCAATGTCTTAGATTGCATGGATCTGTCCATTGGTTATTTTTTTGCTGTCTGTGGGTAGTCTACACTGTCTCAAAGTGTCTCATAAATGTCATGAAGTTAAGCCTTTGTTTTGGGGTCTTTTCATTGTGGAGCATGTAATGTGGTAGTAGGATACATTAGCGTGATGTGGGTTTCATGTGTTTTTTTGCCTTGCTTAATTGTACAACCGTCCTTTGTACAGTAACTGTAGTGTTGTATTTGTCATTGTAATGTGTAAAAACCTAAATTGTATTGTCATTGCATTGTTCTTGTAGGGCTGTATTGTGCAGCTGACTGGTATCCTAGCCATTAAGTCTTTGTTGGTAGAGGCGTCTGTTTATAATTGGAGAAATGACAAAGCCATGTAAAGATGTAAGGATATCGAATCAACTTTCCAATCAAATTTATTTTCCTTTTCACTACACTTAGTTGTAGTAAATTCTATTCGAAATTATTTTAAAGATATTCTTGTGTCTGCTGTTGATTCCCGTCTGAATTTCACTACTGCCCCCAGTAATGCATGCATAATCATTTCGGAAAATTTTAATCTGGAGATGTGGCTGGCAACATCTGCTAAGCGAGTATGATCAACTATCTTATGCAACATATCTAATAGTGATTATTTGAATAAAAAGTATAAAGTATCTTAACCCTCAGGCTACCAGGGGGGGGGGGTGGTATCCACCCCCCTCCCCCTAGGTTTTTCCCAAATCAAACTTTTTTCGTTAGGAATAGAATTTTGACGTTTTCGGTAGCTGTAGAGGATTCATTTGCACACATTTTGAGATAAAATGTGTGATGATATACCATACCATTCAAAAGTTATACCCAATATACCCGAGGCACCAGGGGGCGGGTGGATACCACCCCCCTTAGATTATCGGCTGTATCTTATCCGTCGTTTAAGATGAAGAGACACAAATTATACCATTCTGTAGAGGGAATGTGGGGCTACATTTTGGTGGTCACGAAGTTGTCTTTTGACAACCGGAAGTGCTCAAAATAAATTAAAATATATATAAAGGTGTTTTATTTTTGTAAAATTTTCATGTTTTTTTATTAAAACATATCCACACTTTATTTTTTAAGAAAAATAAATTATGTCATTCTATAGAGGAGATTAAGGGCTATTTTTTCATACCAATTAATTTGTATTTTGATGACCGGAAGTGCTCAAAATAAATTAAAATGTGTGAAAATGTTGATTTTTTTTCGACGGAAACCGACAATGGCATAATTTCGTGTTTTATATTGATTTTTCGATAGATATGCATGTTTTTTCCTTTTTATTGTACATAAAAAAGACTTATAACTAGTTTTTATAATTGAATATATGACTATATTAAATATAAATTATATATATCATGTTCTACACACACAGAATCCAACATTTTACTTATGCGTAAGTACATGTTTTGTGAAGCTATGGGTGCTCATGGAAACAAATTCATAACTTCGGGGTGCATTCATATATATTAAACCTAAATATATCATTTTGTGCAGAAATGAATGCTGAATCCATTGGTGTATTACAAGTTATGATATCTCAAACCAAACCCAAAATCCAGGGGGGGGGGGGGTGGTAACCACCCCCCCCCCTTGGTAGTCAGTGTTACAAAAAAAGCTTGGTAGCCCGAGGCTTAAAGTGGTTATTTACAGCAAATTTCTCTGTCTTTTTTGCGTAGAATTGCAAACCACCTGCGTTGATGTTTGTATGGGTCATTAGAGCATGACTGGCGGTGGTGGTGAAATTGCGTTTACTAGGATGTGACCATTAAAGGGTTAATCATGGGGTTAAATGGCTTTGTTGTTTCAGTTCATTTTTTAACAGGCTGAAACTGGACTACATGATGTTGCAGCCTGCTATGTATAGTGAAACCCTGATTAGAACAGTATGGCATTTTGGAAACACTTGATCAAAGAATAATACTTAACCAAATAATTTCAATGATAAGGCTAATGTTATGAGAAATTTCATACCTAAATTCTCCATGTTTAAAATTTGTCCAAGCATATAATTATGCCAATTCAACGACATCTGCCATGTGCTTGACATTATGTGTTATTAGATATTTGCCATATTATCCTCTGACTTTCCTTCAGGCACTGTCTTATTTTGACCTTTAGTTGTGTTTATTTTAATCTTATTGGGGCTTGTGCCTCTACTCCAGTTTCATCTCCTGAGCATGAAAGTGTTTTCCATTGTCTTCTGTTACTAGTGTTTTTCTGGTCCATTGTTTTTAAGTAAAATTATGACCTTGAGGTCATGGACTGCCTTTTTAGAAGATCGTAACAAAGCATGCTAAAAAGGAGTATTAAATTGAAGTTAAAAACCTTGGGCTAAATTGTGAATTTGATTGCTGCTTTAATATTAGCCTTTTGTGTTTCTGCTTTTCACACTTGGTAATTTTGAAAGTTTGACGAGCTCCTGGGGTGTCTCTGATAAGCTCTTCTGAAGTTGTGCTATATAAATTCTAAATTGCAATTATGAATTTTTGGGTTTCACTGTCTGCTTGCTACTGCTCGTAAGCTGCATTTGCTTTTGCATTAAATGTGATGTTTGTTGTCTCTTATTTTTAGTTTGCATTGCTTAACATTGTCCTGTGCTGCAGAGTTTCTTTTCAAGTTTTATATTTTTATTTGACTATCATTCCATTCTTGTGGTTTTGCTGTTAGCTTTTTATGATCCTAAAAATGATGGTGCTTAATAGTGTAGTGGTTAGCATGATATTTAGTGGTTGGCTTGATATTGGTATATTGAAAACTAAGTGATTGATTGATATTTGATTGACTATATTATTGAACGATTGACAGTCATGAAGTTGAATGTTGAAATCCTTGCTAAGGCTGAAATTTGGTTCGTGATTTCTGCTCCACCTGCGTTTGCCCATTAACCTTAGCCAACTCAGCTTTAATGAGTATGCTGATGGTGGGAAGATAAGAGGACGAGGGAGAGGACTGGTCACCCACCCTCATATGCTGAGGCTAAGAAAATGAAGTCGCTAATACTTTATACCCATGGTTGCCTCTCATGGGGCTAGCTTAGGGGACTGCTGAAAAAGGTTATGCTACATAAACACTAATTTATGGTCAGCTGGTTACCCGCTGGGCTGGTTATTATCCACTGATTTTTGTTTCAGTGCTGCTTAGCAGACACGGAATTGGTTGGACTAGTAGTTGGTTTACGTTGTTCATGTTCACTTCTCTTGCCTGAGATTCTGACTGAACTTAATTGTACTCCTCGTGTAATAAATGCTGTAGATGAGTAATTTGAATGTAATGATTTATCAAAGCTCTTTGATTGAATCCTTCTGTGTGCAATCCAAAGTGAGATGGCATTGTGTCTTTTTTAAATTGCTCTGACAATTGGCCGTGGTTTCACTAAAATTATGTAAGACATAGCCTGGACTGAAATGAAGTGAAATTCATACATTCATAGGCAGTGTGAACAACAGTTGTATTATGCTCTAATTTTAGTCTGTGTCATCTGAAAAGTTGCAATTCTCTGAGTTGATTCCTTTTTTGATCATTTCCTTGTACTTAAAGCTTACAACTTGTTGCTGCTGAATTTTACAGACAGGACGGACGGTGCGACTTTTTCTCGATCGCAAAGTTCGAGCACATCGAGCCTGGACAACATCATCAAGGAAGCTGTACAGTGCCTCACTTTTGGAGACGTCTTTGCTCGCAAGTCAGGTGAGTGCTTGTGATAGATACATGTTGGCGGTCTTAGGAATTTATAACGCTACTGTCAATGGTTAGATCAGACAGTGAAGGTGATGGATGGCTAACCACTCTTATATGCTGATGTTAAGAAAAATGGAGTTGCTGACAGTTCATATATAGGACTTCCCTCTAGGGACCATTTTCAGGACAGCTGTTACTATGGTTCTTAAATAAAACTTCTCTGAATTGCCATAAATACATACTTTTGCATGTGTTTGTGTGTACATTTGCCTATGTTTGTTTCATTATTGTCTACGTTGAATGATGTCATCTGGGTGTTGTCTGTGTGTCCTGTAGACAACTGCACATGCGCGTGTCTGTGGGCTGGCACCAGTCTTGGTTCTGTCCTCATCCTGTCGATAAATCTTCCGCCAGATGTCAGCACAAGACGAACAGAAGCAGTCTCAGCTTCACCAACCGGTCAGTTGACGTTCACAGCAGTTTTGTATGTGCACTTGTTATAGCGCCCCTTCAATCTCTCTCTGCTCAGAGGCGCTCCCGAATGCAGAGCAGACACTGCATCGGAGTTTCACGCCGAAGCGCTGAGCAGTTGTGAGTGAAGGACTTGCCCAAGGTCCTAACGCGGCGAGGTGGATTCGAACCTAGAACCTTCCGGCTCCAAGGCAACGACGCCACCACTACACCACCGCGCCCCACAATTTGTTTTGTGGGCTCTTGCAATTAATATGTTTTTTTAAATTTATCTGAGGTTTAAATAAAAGAAATATACAATCTTTTGATGTATTTCATGACGCTTAGTTTTATACTCTGAGCACTTCCTTTTCCTTTCAAAATGTTTTCCTGTATAGTTTCATTTTGCCTGGTTTTCTTTTGTGTGGCATTTCAGGAACCGTGTTTCGGTTGAAGGGTGGCATCCTGTCCGTGTCGTTTCTTGATTCCAGTGGCATTCTCATTCCAAGCGGCGCTGAACCGTGGAGAGATCTCAACCGCGAAGACCCAACGAAAGATCGAAAAAGTTACACGAGTATGACACAAGTTCACATCTTGAACACAGCTCTGCACTGAAGTGTCTTTTTGTTCATGGTGTTGGTGATACATTATCAATGTGGTGTAGTGGTGGCGTCGTTGCCTTGAAGCCGGAAGGTTCAAGGTTCGAATCCACCTCGCCGCGTAAGGACCTTGGGCAAGTCTTTCACTCCCAATTGCTCAGCGCTTCGGCGTGAAACTCCGATGCAGTGTTTGCGCTGTAGTCGGGAGCGCCTCTGAGTATCGGCTGAGAGCTGGAAGAGGCGCTACTACAAGTGCGCATACAAACAAACAAATGCTTACTTGTCAGGACTGCAATGACTCTTTCCAGGTGCTTTCTCTGCATAGGTATGTCTCTCTTATGGAATGAACTCCGCCATCTTAACGGTCGGGGGATTAACCTAAAATTGGCTGAAATTAGCCTTTTATTAGCCCAGTCCAATACCATGATTTTGGCTCTTACAGAGACGTGGCTTACTGATGACCTGGCATCAACTATTTCACTCCCCGGCTTTAACTTTATCCATAGCTCCAGGGCAAATGGTAAGGGAAGGGGAGGGGTTGGCTTTTTTATTAGATCTGAAATTGTCTTTGAAATCATTCAGGCTGACTGGACGAAATCCAAATTGAGTACTTTTGAAAGTATGTTTGTGAAACTGCCTCAACCAAAAAGCAAAGATATCATAATAGGCTCTATCTATCGGCCTCCTGGGCAGCCTATTAATGACTTCACAACTGACTTTGAAAATACGTTGCTAAATTTATCCAATTCTAAAAGTCGAGTTTTTTTGGCAGGTGACTTTAATGTTAATCTCCTTCGTTATAAGGAGCACCCCCCGACTGAGGCTTTTCTCAATACCATGTTTTCTCACAAGCTTATTCCTACTATACTTAGACCAACTAGAATCACGGAAACTTCAGCTACACTTATTGATAATATTTTTACTAATAGTTTATGTGTGGGACAAGACTCATGTATACTAATAAATGATATCTCAGACCATCTTCCAGTTCTGCTTCATATTGACCTTTACCCTTCGTCTCGCACCTCATTATCTCCTAGTTATAAGCGTACATTTAATGATCAGGCCAAATCTACCTTTATTAATTCCCTTCTCACAACAGACTGGACTTTTGTTGATGAGCTCTCTATTAGCAGTGGGCCTAATATTGCATACAAAGCCTTCTTTGATGTCTATAAACGCTTTTATGATGAAGCCTTCCCTCTTGCACTTGTGAAAGATAGGGGGCGTAGCTCTATTAAACAGCCTTGGATGTCTAAAGCTCTTCTTAAATCCTGTAAACATAAAAATAGACTATATAAGAAATATTTACAGAATCCTTCTGTTGATAATAAACGTGTATTTACACAATATCGTAATATATTTAAAACTATTAGAAATGAGAGCGAATCTCGTTACTATGCTGATTGTTTCCTTCAATGTGGTAATAACCTCAACCAGACCTGGAAAATAATTAAACAAATCATGAACTCTAAGGAAGAGTCTTGTCTCCCTGACACCTTCCGTATTGGATCTGATATGGTTCGAGATGCAGGGGAAATTGCTAATGCATTTAACAGGTACTTCACTACTATTGGTACGACTTTGGCTGATAAAATCCCGAATTCCTCCACCACATATGAGTATTTCATGCCTACGCCACCCAGATTTTCTTTTGGAATTGTCCCAACGTCTGCAAATGAGATTATTCAAGCTACTAACCTATTGAGAGCCTCGTTTTCCACAGGCCCGGATGACATTAGTCCATCAGTTGCCAAATTGTCTATAACAGCCATTGCAGCCCCACTCTGTAGCATAATTAATTCTTCATTTAATACAGGTGAAGTTCCAACTTTATTAAAAATGGCTAAGATCATACCTATCTACAAAGCGGGAGAGAGGGATAAGTTAAATAACTACCGACCTATATCTGTCTTATCTTTCTTCTCAAAAATTCTTGAAAAGCTAATGTCTAATAGAGTTATTGAATATCTGAATAAATATAGCCTATTATCATCCACACAGTATGGATTCCAGAGGGGTCTTTCTACATACATGGCTCTATTGGACATGCAATCCAATATTGTTGATGCGATGGATAGCAATAAATTTTCGCTAGGTATTTTTTTTGACCTTTCTAAAGCTTTCGATACGGTTAATCATAAAATATTAGTAGAAAAACTTGAATATTATGGACTTAGAGGAACTACTAAAAACTGGTTTATTGACTATCTCAGTGACAGAACCCAGTATGTGTACTTTAAAGGTGTACAGTCTCGATCTCTGTGCATTTCCTGCGGTGTGCCACAGGGATCGATACTGGGTCCGCTTTTATTTTTGCTATATATAAACGATCTATCAATGACTTCCTCAGTTTTAAAATTCATCTTATTCGCTGATGATACGAATGTTTTTATTTCCCACTCATCCATAGATCACCTTTTTAAAATAGCTAATGAGGAACTAACAGTAATTGCTGACTGGTTTAAAATAAACAGACTTTCATTGAACCTTGAAAAAACAAATTTTATATTATTTCACTCTATAAAGAAAATTACGTACGGTGACAACAGACTCTTAATTAATAATGCCCCCATTGCCCAAACAACCTCCTCTAAGTTCCTTGGAGTTATAGTTGATCAACATCTTACTTGGAAGGAACACATAATGGCGATTTCCAAAAAGATTGCAAAAAATATTGGGGTTTTACTTAGGATTAAGCACTGCCTTCCAAAGTCCATTCTAATCAACCTATACTATTCACTCATTTTTCCATATCTCTCATATTGTAATATTTCCTGGTGCTCGAATTATCCCTCGCGTCTTCATCATTTGATCACATTACAAAAACGAGCAATAAGAATAATCTGTGGTTCTCATTGGAGAGCTCACACTGCTCCCCTGTTCAAAAATAATAATTTGTTAACTTTACCTAAGATAAATAAATTTCAGATCTGTTTATTCATGTTTCGTTTTCATTTACACTTATTGCCTATGTCTTTTAAACATTATTTTACTAAGGGCTCTGATATTCATAGTCATTTCACCAGGCACTCGCACTCATATAGAAGTGAATTTGCTCACTTAAGAATCAAGCAGTTCTCAATTAAATATTTGGGTCCTTCGCTATGGAATGGATTGCCTGGTGACATTACTAGCTTACTGTCTTTTGGTCTGTTTAAAAACTCACTTAAACGATTTCTCCTGCTCAATTGAAGAATTTTTATATTTGTCTTGTTTGTCTAAGTTAGAGCTATTACTACCACCTGTTTATTTTGCCTTATTGTAATTATTATTATTTTACCATCATATGATGTATCTGTTATAACCATAAGGTATTTTGATGAGTCCATCTGATCTGACGGGTTTAACTGGGTTATTTTGTGATAATTAACCCCCTGGCTATATTGTAGCATAACCAATGATGATAAATTACATGTATGTCGTACTTGGTATAGTTACGATGCTGGTTTTTTCCCCGACTAGTAATAGGTCTGCTCAGTAATTATCAAATATATAGTTACCAAGATGCTTATTGTGTTTTTCCTCTGGTTCCTTTGCCTCGATATGATTACTATATACTACCTTATATGTGCTTAATGACTCAGGTTGCCATTACTGACTTATGTTTGTTGCTTATTTTTTTGGTTTTGCTTTGTTTTTTTGTTTGTATTTTTTATGTTGTTGTTTTTTTGGCTTGTTGCCAAAGGCTTTTTTTTTGATCATGTGATTTTATGCCACATTGATTTCTTTTCTGGTATTTTCTTTTTTAAAAAATTCCATTTTCTGTTTATATCTTTAACCTCACCATCTTGACTTACATTTCACGTTCAGGGGTTATCCAGGTTAGCGGGACCTGTCCCTTTCTGGATGACCCTTTCTGAGTGTTCACCGTTTATACTATCAAGGTGTCCTGCGAACATTAATTTTTATTTATGTGTAGGGCCTACTGTGTAGCCTAGTATTTTTCTTTGCAGTATACCTTGGTTTTGTTTTGTTTGTCTTGTTCATTCTCAGAATAAACTGATTTGATTTGATTTGATTTGATTTGATCTGTTCTCTCCGTCTTTTTTCTTTGGTAGTGAGTCTCTTTCCTCATCCCTCTCTCGCCTTTTCTCTCGGGGTCGATCACACTGGACGTGCTTCAGAAACGCTTTTGCTGAGAGAAGCGCTTTATAAATGGTCATACACAATACAATACAATACAATACATTGTCTCATCAGAGATGCTTGTAGGAGGTCAGGAAGGTGCATTTGGGAATTTTCTGTAGGCGTACATCATTGACTGAATAGCTTTGTTGAAATGACTGTATTGTGTGTGCGTATGTGTGTACGCGTGTGTGTAGGTGTGTAGGTGTTATGGTGTACCTGTTGGTGTTATGGTGTACCTGTTGGTGTTATGGTGTGCCTGTTGGTGTTATGGTGTACCTGTTGGTGTTATGGTGTACCTGGTTTCAGTTGGCGACCGTCTTGTTCTTTCTAGCAGGGCAGCAGTCGAGTTCGAGTATTCGAGTCGCCACATCGTCCGTGTCGTCTGGTTCTTCGGATGTCGCCGCCGGCAGTCAGCAATTCGCCGTTCTATGTTCGGAAAAGCAGGCGCGGGTATGATGATGATGATGCTGGCCATCGTATTTTTCTCTTAATTTCGTATTTGTTAAATTCAGTGTGTAGAGTTGATCCTATTGTGTTGTGTGTGTTCTTTATTGTCATTTCTGCTTTTTCCTGGAATTCAGCATTTGTTATCTGGTGTTTAGACACAACAACAGCAGCTAATCAACAGGTAAACAACCTTGTAGGCTATATATATGTCTGTATTTATCTACCGGGTATGTATGTATAATTGTGTATATATATATATATATATATATGCATTTATGCCGGTATGTATGTATGTACTGGTATGTGCAATTCATTCATTCATTCATTCATTCGGACATTTATATAGCGCTCCTTCAACTAAAAAAACTACTCAGAGGCGCTCCCAACTCCGCGCCCAAAAAGAACAGTTTTAAGTTTAGCAAGGAACGATCCTGGTAGAGTCCCAGGATGTAGGCGTAGCTCAAAAGGAAGGCTATTCCAGACTACCAGACCAACCACAAAAAAGGCTCATCCTGGCTTAATGTGCATTTGTATCAAGACACTAACTAAAGCATATTTAAAATACCTCACATTCAATTTTTACGAGTGTAAAAATAGTGCTGTATTTCCATTTAGATAAGTCCTGTTGCCATTTGGTTTTAACTTTCCATGTAGTGAGTGACATGTCTTGACATTAATATTTAATGTGACAAGTGTCACGATTGTTTTGTTTGAACTCAGGTGGTTGCTCTGCCGTCTCAGACTTGCGCGTACAAAGTGAAGATCACAGAAACTTCTTCCGTTGTCAGAGCAGACACTGTTGCAATGAGAGGTTGTCAATTTTAATTACACAATTGTTGTTATTTAAATGTTAATTATTATTATTATTATTATTTTATATTTTTTTTTGTCACTACTTTTATTATCTTCAACAAACAACATCAGTAACATGAAGCACAATAAACAAGCAAAGCAGTATTATTGTCATTACTATTGCAATTACTATTGTAATTACTAGTACTGTTATGGTAATTATCAATAAAATGTCCCTTACGCTTATTATTTTTATTATTATTATTATTATTATTATTATTATTATTATTATATAGTATGTTTTCAATTTTACTTACACAATTTTTGTTACTTGTGTAAATTATTATTATTAATATAGAGTATGTTGAAATTTGGTAATCTCTAAAATGTACAATGTTCTTAATTATAACTGGTTTGTAGTTTAAGTTCCTCTTTTAATTGTTATCTTCAACTCTCTGATAGTATAGTTCTTGTATTCATTGTATTCATTGACCCTTTTGACTCGATTATAGTAAAATCTTTGTCTAACTGGTGTGTTCTACTTTTTGCAGTGAATGTGCTTGTAAAATTTATCTTTTGTAAATGAGGTCAGACGTTGGATTTTCTTGTTTGCTCTGTCTTTTCCATTACAACGGTTCTTTAGTTCTCTATGTTCAAGAGATATCACCAGCTGTAATGCAAGGACTGCCTATAATTGTGATTTATGTTCTCATTGTTCTGTTTATCACTCTGTTGTTCTTAATTACGAAGCTACTCTCGGGCTCAATTGCAAAGCTATTGCTATGCTTAGTTGCAACCATTGTTATGCTTGATTGCAAAGCTATTGTTATGCTTGATTGCAAAGCTATTGTTATGCTTGATTGCAAAGCTATTGTTAAATGCTTAATTGCAGAGCTATTGTTATGCTTGATTGCAAAGCTATTGTTGTGCTTAATTGCGAAGTTGTTGTTGTTATGCATGCTTTGTATTGCAGACAGTGCATGTTTGGTCTGCTATCTGCTCAACGGTCGCATCATGACGTTTAGTCTGCCGAGTTTAAAACCTCTGCTGGACGTTGATCTTGTTTCTACTCCGGACGTTAGGTTTGTACATTGATCAGCAATCAGACGAAGCCAATGTTCTGCTCAATGGGACGAACTGCCTGCTGATCGTACTGAATGTGCACATGTGGGGTGGGGTGGTGTAGTGGTGGCGTCTTTGCCTTGAAGTTGGAAGGTTCGAGGTTCGAATCCACCTTGCTGCGTAAGGACCTTGGGCAAATCCTTCATGCACAATTGCTCAGCGCTTCGGTGTGAAACTCCGATGCAGTGTCCGCTCTGCATTTGGGAGCGCCTCTGAGTAGGAGAGCTTGAAGGGGCGCTATAACAAGTGCAAATACAAACAAAGCACATACTTAGGACATAATATTTTGTTCCACCGTGTATATCTGAACATGTTCAAGTCATAATAATGTAATTCAGTTTATTTTCACATGTAGAATATTCACAGAATCAGGTCTTGTATACTTCAAATTGTGTAACTTTTACCAGTCAATGCTCTGGTTTCCAATTGTCTTGATTACTACAACTCACTTCTTTTTTGGTATCACTGAACGAGTGCTTGAAACTGCAAATGACATAACCATAGCCCTTAAGTTACAGCATATCTTGCCCATATTGTACTTGTTACACTGGCTGCGTGCATTTAGTGTTGTTTTAATAATGTCTCAATTTTAGTTTTAGTTTTAGTTTTTATTGTTAGTCTTGATATTTAGTTTTAGTTTTAGTTTTAATTGTTGCTAAATATTAGTTTTAGTTTTCGTTTTAGTTTTTATGGATCAGTTTTAGTTTTAGTTTTAGTAATCCAATTTTAGTTTTAGTTTTCGTTTTAGTAATCCAATATTTGTTTTAGTTTTCGTATTAGTAAGCTGGGGCTGTTGACTCATTAGAACTTAATGCCATTTAATTTCTTGAAGAACCTAAATAAATACAAGACAAAACGAAGACGTGATGAATAAAATTTTTTACTGATTTATGTGAAATGTCCTTTCTTCTAATCTGCGCAATTAATACCTCAGCATGTAATTAATTATTGTTTGTGAGTAATATAGTTATGATAGAGATATTTAGGCCCAATAGTTGTATCAACCTAGATCATATTTTAATGTTATTTCGCTATTTTTTTTATTTTTTTATTGCGCGTTCAATTCTGGTTATAGAAACAAATAAGCTGTTTTTCAGTTTATTTACTAAAAGCTAATTTTTAAAGTATTTTTGCAAAACTACTTAGATGGAAATAGTGAATTCATTACCTTTTCCATTAGGCCTTTCTGACAAAAAGAAATATCAAAGACCATGCCTATAATTACAATTTATGAACTCCAAAACTCTTGCAACGATCAGCTTCTGACACCAAAAAAGGATGCTGGAATAAGCTGGGAAATGGCATTTCAAAATTCATTAGCATCTGACATGTGTTGTCACATACTAGCTCATTCTATATAATCAACCAAACACTGGAGGTAGACCAAGCTAATCTGCATACAGATACCCCTCTCAGGGGAGTCTAGAGATCTTGGGTGGACAATTGCCCTCACCTATTTTAGACAATAGATAGCCTACATGCAGCTATATAGAACAGTGGCCAGTGGCAAGGTGCTTTCAATCTGATCTTGGGTTAGTGGTACACACATACACACGCGCGCGCACAGGTCATGCACACACAGGTTGTATACGCGGAGGTAAAGACACAGCCATACGCTCGAGGTAGACCAAGCTAATCTGCATAAGGTACCAATTCAGGGAGTCTATAGACCTTGGGTGGACAATAATTCTTCGACCTAGACGGCAGGTGCACTTGAAGCAGACGCTGATTGACCAGAGAATACTGGGACCAAAGTTCACCAACCCTCGGAAAGAGGAAAAGTATGACACGCCATTTGCATAATACGAATAAATGACAATTAAAGTAAAATCACGAGCAAATTATTTAGTTTTCGTTTGACCGAATATCGTTTTAGTTTTCGTTTGATCAATTTTAGTTTAGTTTTAGTTTTGATTGCGGCAAATTTCGTTTTAGTTTTAGTTTTCGTTGTCACCTCATTTTAGTTTTAGTTTCAGTTTTCGTTAACGAAAAAATTTTCTTTTCGTTAATTACCATTTTCGTTTTCGTTAACGAAAACAACACTACGTGCATTTTCATTTTACAACACTGGGCTTTCTCCGTTATGGGCCTGACCACCTGGAGTTCTATCTATGCTTAAAATCTGTTCTCTTTAGCCGTGGTTCGGCCAGGAGTGCCTCTGAGTAGATACCTTGAAGGAGCGCTGTACCGAATTTCCATTGATTGATTAAATGTTTACATGTATGTCTTCTAGAAAAATATTGACAACTAGTCTAATGAGTAATGAAAAAATGCGATTACTATATTGTATTGTATTGTATCTGACCAGTGACCACTTATAAAGCACTTCTCACTGTGAGAGCCTTTCAGAAGTGCTCCCAGCTATATTTGTGTGCGCTTTTGTTTGTAAAAGTCGTGTAACTTGTGGTGTTATGTCTTAGGGTGGCACGGACTTTGTGCTTCAGTTGTAACTGCAACAATCTCTTCTTCTGTTCACCGAGTGAACTCCAGAAGGTTACGCTGTCGGCTGATATGTGGTAAGCGGCGTTTGAAATATGCTTTACTGGAAAATCCAGGAAGTCATCCAGGTTCTGTCTGCTTAAGTCAGTTATAAGTCATAACTTGGTGCAAATGCTTCTATAGCCCTTTAACGACCAAAGTGTAGTAAATGGTATTAGAAAATGGAAATCCTATGCTTTTGGTTGGTAAAGGGTTAACAAGCTCCACTGACTGGAGTAGCTGTTAGTGCATTGTCGCAAGCTGTTAGTTTACGACTGTTAAAACTGTTCCAGCATGAAGGTCCAATACATGAGGTTGTTTCGGCAACTTAGGTGCATAGGTGTTAGGGATATATAATGGTGCTGACTGGAGTAACTGTTAGTGCATTATCGCAAGCTGTTAGTGGAAGACTGTTAAATACATGAGGTGGTCTGAATTGTAAATAAAATTATGAGCTCTGTCTTATTAAATTGTTTGGGCAACTTAGGTGCATAGGTGTTAGGGATATAGAATGATGCTCAATGGTTTAAGATTTTAGCTGAATTTATGGTTTTGTTTGAGGATTATGATTTGAAATAAATGGTTTTCAGCGGTGTTAACATTCAGGTTGGAGTATCAGATAATTTATGCTTTGAGTATCAGATTTTTTATATTTGAGTACATTTTTATATTTGAGTATCAATTTTTTAGTTTTGAGTATCAGTTTTTTTATACTTGATTATCAGTTTTTTTTTATACATGAGTATCGGGTCTTTTTTACTTGAGTATCAGGTTTTTATACTTGGCTATCAGTTTTTTTTATGCTTGTAATAAACAGATAACATTTTGACAAAGGTAGATATTTAGGGTAAGAGTTTTGAAATCTCATAATAGCAGAGATACACAACACCTTAAGAAGTATTGTGAATACATTGGAGTTTCGATTGAAGTTAAGTCCGAAGTCAGATGGGTAGGTTCTGAATATGAGGAATTAATTACTAAACGGCTTCAACTAGTATGACAAGAACCAATCATACAAATGTACAAAATACAAATGTTGCATAAACTATTAAGTGATGTTGGCTGTATTTCAGTGAGAATCTGATGGACATGTTGGGTGAGCTGTTCATTCCATGTGACATGCCAGAGCCGCCGAAACAAAGCATCTTCCGGAATCTCTTCAGCGCTGGTTCTGGCACCTTGGATCGTGAAGAACTCTGTGAGTTGTTTTCTTCATCCATTGCATTTCTTATCCAAGGTTAGTAAGCTGAAACTGAAGAACAAGACACATATGCAGTTGCAACTTCTTGTACAAGATCATTTAACAAAAAGCAGACTTAAACCCACAATTACAAACATATTTGTAAGAAAATAACATAAGAAAAGAAAACGTTTTTAAAAGATTTACATGCGCAATGTTAAAACCAAAGAAATTTGATATGATCTAATGTCATCAGAACCAGTCCGAACTAATGTTATCAGAAAGTCTTTTCGGTTGTTCCTTCTGTCTACATCATGTTCTGTTGTTTGCAGTTGGTGAGAGAAGTGGTAAACCGGGCCGTGGAGTGGCCAAGTACATGTCTGGGATTTCACAGACGCAAGAAAATGCTGCCCTTGCATCCTCTGAGATCGGCCGAGCAAAAATGGTTTGTCATTCCATCATTCTGGTCCTACTTTGTATGAATCTTTTTAGGCATCAGTTAGTGAAATGGCAATTTAAGTGTGAAGACGGGCTAGTGATGGTGTAACTGTAGCAATATTATGAAGATATAGGTCTTGACAAAGATGATGATTTGCATGATGGCAATGAAGAGTAGCATCAATGACCGTTGTGATGACGTTTAAGGTGGTGGTGGTTTATAATGTCTGTTTTGTAAGATCTGTCCTGCTGCTGATTGTATGTTGGGCCCTTTTAACAGCATGGCTGTGTTGCTGCGGCACCATTGTTATATTATTATTATTATTATTGTTGTTGTTATTATTACAGTTAGAGAGAATTGTTTTCGATTTTTAGGCGGCAATCGAGAGAGGCGAGAAGCTGGGCGAACTGGAGGAGAGAACAACACAGATGATGCTCGACGCCGAAGTCTATTCTCAGAGAGCGAACCAGATCAAGAACAAGTACAAGGATCGCAAGTGGTACCAGTTCTGATCGTCGTCATCGTCATCATCTCTGATTGTCATCATCGTCGGATTGATTAAGCTGCTCGATCACGTGATCACGATTTTGTGGTTTGAATGTTCCATCGTACAGTTCTTTTGCCAGATCTTTGTTGTTTGTTATATACGCCCATTTCTTCCGTAGAATAATTAAACACGGGCAGCTTGGCTTATCTCTTCTCCTTTTTGGGGTGGGTGGGTGTGGTGGGGGTGGGGCTTCCCATTTGGAAATGATCTTCTGTATTGTTTGCTAGACCAGATTTCTTCTGGGGGAAAGGAAACGTTAGAGAATTTATCCTAGAGTTATGTGCTTGATTCTGGCCAGGCGTTGCTTCGGTTTGTGTGATGTAAAGAGAGTACGGTAGTTTGATTGGTGTGCACTGTGAGAGGCGCTTTTTAAAGTTATTGATACGATGCGTTACGTTACGATACGATAAATATGTGCGTTCGGCTTTGCACACGAAGGATTTTGTGATACAGAATTTTTTTGTTAGAGAGGTTGAAAGTTTTGGTAAGTTAAAGTCAGGTTTGTTTAGGTCGTATGGAGAATTGTAACGAAAAATTTGGTTGCATGGTCTCAGCTAAACAGACTTTTTGTACAGCAGCTGTGGTTATGTTGTTGTTATAATTAATGCTTTACTTGATGTATGCTGATCTTTCATGTAGTGGAGAAATTTTATTTCTTTGGCCCAAATAGGGTCGTTTACTTCAGTAATTCTGGACACTGAAAATGACCGATATGCTGTCGGAAAATCGGAGAATTTCACGTGATGAAATACGGTAGTTTGCTTTTAACAGTTGCGGAGAGTTTTAGATTTCACGTAATAAGAAGTTCTGCTTTTAATTTGGGTTGGCCTAGACAACTTCGATGTATTTGAGTGATGAATTGTGATCGTCACAGATTGTCTTTAACACTTTGATAGCTAGACAGACTAGTGAACAATAAATAGTAGCACGCAAATAATGGTGATTGTTATTACATTGACGAATAGAAATCTTAGTCCACTCGTTTGCTCGTTGTTGATCTGAAGCCCGGCTTGACATGAGTGGGTTTTAAGGACTGCATTATCTGTTGGTTTATTCCATGCTCCTGCATGTGCGTGTGTGACACTGTGTGCTGATCTAGTGACTTTACTGCTGAGGACAGACGTCTTTTTCACGGGAGTCACGTGGAATTACGACTGCTGATTATTTGTGTCCTGTGTTTCTTTCGTTGTTAATTTGTTTATTCACTGATTTGTTTGTTTGTCTGTGTTCTGTGTGTGTTGTATGAAATATACGATTCAGTTCTACGAATGCAATAAGGACCTGTTTCACATGACTTCAGTATTCTATCTGCACAGAACATTATTATGTATTTATTCGGATAATTATTATTGCCTGGGCGACGTATTCGGATTGGCTTTCGTAGATGCTGTGATAAAATGTGTGTATGCGTAAGAATAATCCAACTCAACATTTCAGAGCTACTAATCTACTAATATGTGTGTGTGCATGTGATCTAGAAAAGTTTCTCGCTAGTTTAACGCTTGACGACCAGCGCTGCATTGGTTTTTGTCCCTGACTACCTTTAGTGCACACTCATCATTGAAATGTTCGTGTACTTTATTCCCCGGCTATATTTATGTACTTTATTCCCTGGCTATATTTATGTACTTTATTCCCAGGCTGTTTCATGTGCTTTATTCCCAGGCTACTTCATATACTTTATTCCCAGTCTGTTTCGTGTACTTTATTCCCAGGCTGTTTCATGTACTTTATTCCCAGGCTGTTTCGTGTACTCTATTCCCAGACTGTTTTGGGGCACCCCATGAACCAACTCATCTGCGTAATCTGCCAGCTATTTCCCTTTTTTGTTCTGGTGCGAACGTTTCCATGGTGACCAGTTCCAGCAGAATTAATTATTTACCGTTATTAATATTATTTAATTATTTCTCTTATTGTTATTGTGGCACAAAGGAATTACGTACGAAAACAACGTCAAGTCTCGTACGTAGAAGTGGTGAGGAAAGTTTCATTCAGTGCTTTGTTAGTCATTACTAATCTAGTAGTACGAGGTTATATAGAGAACCCGAAGTTGTTGCAATAATAAATTTGATACTAGAATTGTATGCTGCTGCTGCATGTAAGAAGCCTTGCTTGATCATTGTCGTCGTGATATCTTTTGAATTCCATGTATGCCATTCTTCTTTGGAATTTCTTCTTTTCTGCTCTTGATATCTCAACCTGCAGACTATCTATCTATTCCATGCGTGAATAATTATATCGCTGTCCTTACTCAGACTGAGCAGAAAATGCGCATTAATTTTATCTTCAGTGTGGTTGAATTAACTTTGTGTACAATAAATTATATAATACAGCGTGTCAATGTAGGAGATTGGCTTATCTGTTGCCAATGAAGTAATGAAAGTATATATGAATGAAGTTTGTTGGTTCAAGCCTTGCATGAGATAGTCCTTGTGCTTGTGCTTTGACTTCCTTACATCTGTTTTTTGCCATTGTTTGGTGTGTGTTCCACTAGTCAGTGGCGGCGCTATGAAATACCGAATGAATAATTATAACGTAGTTTAATAAAGTCCACTCAACACGGTGATAGCAGGACTGTTTTGGTATCATGGTACCTGGTATGTATGTTGATTCTTTGATGCAATGAAGTTTTGACTGAGCCACAGAAACAAATTGTTGAAGTTTCTTAATGTGTTGCAAGACTAAAAATCGTTTGTCTCTTGTTAACCGAAGAAAAGACTTATGAGGCTGAAATGATTCTCGCTATTTAAGAATTGTACATTGCGCCAGTCAGCCGTATAGAATCATTTATGCATTCCTCATATATATATACGTTGAGCTGTATGATGTATCTATTGTCTTGAACATCACAATAATTATTTGCCCATTATATTCTATTTATTATTCGAACGTTTCTTAACTATTTTCTGTGCAATATACGTTTTGTTTCGGCTTCTTTTGTTTAGATGATTGATTTGACATTAATAATCTAATCTTTGTTGATTTCCATTAAATATATTGGTGATTCTTAATCCATCCCTAATCCAATTGTTGATACTTGATACTCTGATTGATTTTGCTGTAGATAGAACCAATCATCATCATCATCATCATCATCATCTATACGTATTAATTATAGTTAATTAATTAGTTGTAAGTTTTAATCTGCTCTAAGCATTGCAACTTAATATTATTGTAACTGATTTTGTTGTTCTAACTGTTGATGCATATTGTGATTACTTTTGCTGCATATGCCACTCATTGGCTGCTCTACTGGATTTGAGATATACATGTGCAGAATGGAATGCCATGATGGAACAATTCCATTGTCTACTGGATTTGAGACAGACGTGCGCAGAATGAAATGCCGTGATGGAACAATTCCATTGTTTTATTGTACAGCTCTGTATGACGGTTTGAAATAATAATTGTTGCAGTTACTATGGTAGTCGATATTTGTTCAGATCAGCGTTACTGAATCTTGCTGATTAGAATAACGAATAGAATTAGCTGACGGCTGGAATGTTTAATCCGTTTTTATTGTAGTTCGGTCAGCGTTATTTCTTGTGTTTTTCGCCCGGTTGTTTGGGGAGAAGAACGCACGCACATCGTGTTTTTGTGATTCGTTGATTCCGACGGTTTCCGAGAATAATTCTCCACTGCTTTGTTTCGTTATTTATGTTTATCTGTTTGTTTGAAATCTGTAAATTTTGTTCAACTAAATGTTTCGATATGTGTTTGACTACTGAAGTGTTATTTTAGTTTATGAATTGTCTAGTTGTTTTTAAGTGAATCATTAGTTGGTGGTACATGAAGTGATTTTTTTTATTTAATTGAGGAATTAAGCGAGCAATTAAGTAAGGAATTAGTTAAGTAGCAAACGATTTAAGTAGTCGAAGATTTGCCAGCCGTTGGTTTATTAGTTATGAACTTGTTGATAACTTTGTGGATTTGGTTTTAGCCAATAAACTATCAACTGTTTCTGCGTGGTTTTTAGTCGTACCATCAGTTGATGCTGTATACAGTTACCACCGTTAGTGGGGCGCGGTGGTGTAGTGGTGGCGTCGTTGCATTGGAGCTGGAAGGTTCGAGGTTCGAATCCACCTGACCGCGTAAGGACCTTGGGCAAGTCCTTCACTCACAATTGCTCAGCGCTTCGGCGTGAAACTCCGATGCAGTGTCCGCTCTGCATTCGGGAGCGCCTTTGAGTAGAGTGAGCTTGAAGGGGCGCTATAACAAGTGCACATACAAACAAACCGCACACCAATGGGAAGCTCCAAATGCTTAAATACACCATTGGAATTGTGCATGGATGCATTACGCATGCATGGGTTAGCAAGCCTGCCAGTAAGGTATAACTGCTTGACCAGATGCCATCATATGACAGATGTAAAAATTGGTCAAAATTTGAAACTGGTGATAGAGAGCAGAAGATTTATTGTCAGAATGTTCTCGTGAGGAAGATCGCATGTGAGTCGGGTAAATAAATGCGTTTGTTGTGCAAGTAGTGTTGGCCAGTAAATCAACATACTATATGCAAATTTATGCAGTTTT
Organism: Lumbricus rubellus; assembly: GCA_945859605.1. Taxonomy (NCBI): domain Eukaryota; kingdom Metazoa; phylum Annelida; class Clitellata; order Crassiclitellata; family Lumbricidae; genus Lumbricus; species Lumbricus rubellus. The sequence continues at coordinate 18,598,548 of OX243814.1, forward strand.
GTTGTTAGGACATGAAACCTCAAAACCACAGCCAAGACTTTGAAGCTTAACCCTCGGGCTACCAAGCTTTTTTTGTAACACTGACTACCAAGGGGGGGGGGGTGGTTACCACCCCCCCCCTCTGGATTTTGAGTTTGGTTTGAGATATCATAACTTGTAATACACCAATGGATTCAGCATTCATTTCTGCACAAAATGGTATATTTAGGTTTAAAATATATGAAAGCACCCCGAAGTTATGAATTTTTTACTGTAGGCACCCGTCGATTCCACAAAATGTATACTTTCGCATAATCAAAATATTAGATTCTGTGTTTTTAACATAATTTATTTATTTAAAAATAGTTTACATATAATAAAGTCCAATATCCAACTATAAAAACTAGTAATAAGATAGTTTTAATTACAATAAAAAGAAAAAAACATATATTAGCTGCTGAAAAACGTTTACGCAGACTTATCGGTTTGCGTTGTAAAAAACCCCCAACATTTTCACACATTTAAATTTATTTTGAGCACTTCCGGTCATCAAATATCAAATTAATTAGTATAAAAAAATAGCCCTAAATGCCCTCTATAGAATGGCATAATTTATTTCTCTTGAAAAATTAATTATGAATAATTTTTAATAGGCAAAACATAAAAATTTTATGAAAATAAAACACCTTTTTATATATTTTAATTTATTTTGAGCACTTCCGGTTGTCAAAAGACAACTCCGTGACCACCAAAATGTAGCCCCACATTCCCTCTACAGAATGGTGTAATTTGTGTCTCTTCATGTCAAAGGACGGATAAGATATAGCCGATAATCTAAGGGGGGTGGTATCCACCCCCCCTGGTGCCTCGGGTATATCGGGTATAACTTTTGAATGGTATGGTATATCATCACACATTTTAGCTCAAAATGTGCGCAAATGAATCCTCTACAGCTACCTAAAACGTCAAAATTTTAATCCATACGCAAAAAGTTTTATTTGGGAAAAACCTAGGGGGGGGGGTGGTTACAACCCCCCTGGTAGCCCGAGCGTTAAACCCAAGAACAAGACCTTTGGTCTCAAGATCGAGACTTTTGGTGACAAGATCAAGACTTTTGGTGACAAAATCAAGATTTTTGGTCTCAAGATCAAGACGTTTGGTGACAAGATCAAGACTTTTGGTGACAAGATCAAGATTTTTGGTCTCAAGATCAAGACTTTTAGTTTAAAGACCAAGACTCTTGTTCTCAAGACCAAGATTCTTGGTTTCAAGACCAAGACTTTTGGTATCAAGACCAAGACAAAAACCAAAAGTTTAAACTTTCAAGACCATGACTTTAGACTTCAGGCCTAAGAATAAAATTATGACTTTTAAAAATCAGTCATATGCAAACAAAGCCGTAGCCAGGATTTTGTTTTGGGTGGGTGTTTACTCGACCGTGAAAAGCTGACATTCAACCAAATCAACTGACTAGCCTAAGGGTCCAAGGAGAAGCGTTGTCATGTGAAGTCTTTTTCACAACTTCAGCAGCTTCCATCATCATGATTAGATCATCATCATCATCATCATCATGATTGGATCATCGTCGTTATCTAATCTATTGTGTAGGCTAAATAAGAGATTCAAAATTAAATCCTCACTTAGGTCTTACATTACATCGTCAGTTAGAAAATGCCTTAGTTCATTTCTGGGGGTGTTCAAATACCAAAAAATACCTTCTGAAATATGGTCTATCTTTATCAGGCAGCACTACAATAATGTAAGACTTTCATTAAAAACATTTAATGACTAGACGTTCCTTGTTAGGCCTAAACCCTACACACAGCTCTGTCACATTTCCTGTTTTCGTACTGTTGAGGCCCATATAGGCCTAGAAGTGGACTGAACTACCAATGTTTCTCTTATGCCCGAATTCCTATTGTTAAAAGATGCTTCAGAACTCACTAAATATTACATTGGCTTTCAAAGCACCGCAGATCAGGACTTTTTAATGTGCAGGAAAGAAAACCTGTCACAGATAGGACCTAATTAGGCCCTATCTAGTTGCCCTTCACTAGGCCTACGACATCTGATTTACCAATTACCATGCTTCAGATTATGTGACTGCACGCGCAACAATTTTCACCATAAAATGGGTGTTTGAGGAAGGTACTTTGACGTTACCGTATTTGATTGAAAGAAAGAAGAGTTCCTAGCTTGCTTAGCCTTGCTGAATTTAATCTATACGATAACAACTGAAAAATTATATCAAGGCGCTTTATGAAAGGATGGACCGTAGGTGACCAGCGCAAACAACGCTAAGCACCGGGGTACCAGCGTGGGCGACGTTTAACGAATGTTACCGAGATTAAAACTCTTTATTTTGGAAAACCGTAAAAGTCAAATATTTTGATTATTCTTCAGATTTTGATTATCGTAGTAACTTCTGAGTTTCGTCAATGTGAAAATATTTTATTTGACTTTTGCGAATCCGCAAGAGTCTGGAAGCTAGTAAGTAAGGTCGTCGTACACTGAACTTAGTGGGGCGGTGCTCTGATATGATGCGAATCGATGGCATTAAAATCAGCAGCTCCTGTAAATTGTTGTAAAACGCCGTGAGCTTAAACATAACTGACGTGCTTTACATACAATGCCCAAAATCTCGTGTCGCATTATTACACGAACATCTGCTTATGCTTCCTCTCACTGTGCTCATAACACACAACACCTCATCTTGGTTCCAAAGCACAAAGTGAGGCCTGCTCTGAAATATCAAGCTGTTACATCAGCTTCGCTCTTCAATCAGACTAGATCTTTTAGTTCCTCATACTAGAACAGCCCCTCTCTTTGAAATACAACTGTCTTCATCTACTCTATCTCAAAATCTAGCTGGTAACATCATCTCTTTTATAAATCCTATTTCTTCTCTTGAGGCCATGCACACTGTTAGCACCTGCTGAACAGTTCATCCTATTAGAGGTGTTTTATAAACGTCTTGTTACAATGCATGGTTAGTCCCAATTTGATTTTGTGTTCAGTAGGAGCATTCAACCTTGTAATTTCTTTCTAGAGGGCTGTGATAATTGTTACACTTCAATATATTTATGGGTTGGAAAACTGCTGGTATGGCAGAATCTCACATTTACCTGGGTTCAGATAAATTGTCAGAAATACAGACGGCTGCCTAGCTATTGAAATGGAATTGTAAGGATTTTCACAGTGATGTACTTTAATACAGTAGAACACATAATTGCTTCAGTGACACATGGATATATCATCAGCAAAATCCGTGTCTCTGTAAAGAACATAAGTTGAAATCACATGTACATGTAGCTTCAATTTTTATGTTTGGACGCAGAAAATTAATGGATCCAGACGTTTGCTCAACAAACGACGACGATTCGGCCTTCACAAACGAGGACAGCGAGGACAATGACCCGGCAGGTCACGACCCTCTCCCAGACTCCGTGTCAGGTATTCGAACCGAGCATGGAAGAGGCGGCGGCCTCTGTCTCGTCCGACAGAGTGACGACACTTTTACCGTTGCCACCGTTGGCGCCGATGAACTTTCTGGTGAACATCGCTTCCAGTTCGTGACGACCTCCGACGGTTTGCTGGCTGCGTCACCAGTGCCCAGCTCAGCAAACCAAAACCGCATAAAGACGACGCACATAGTGATTCATAATCAGACGTTAAGCAGCTCTGGGATTTCCGATGAGTCCCCGCAGACGCCCCTGCCCCCTCCGACACCCGCTACGCCGCAGGGCCGAGAACATGGATTTCGTTATCAGTGGGACACTTCCGCATTTGAAAATGTCGTACCTGTTCGCTGCAAAAACTCAAATGGGGAACTGCACAAAGCGAAGTTTGGTTCAGGTGATTTATTTTTGCCTGGAAGATCAATTTTTTTGCTTGATTTTTTGGGACAATTGTGCATATTCAGTTTTGCAATTTTCAGGACTTTGTATCGTGTCATAACATATTTATAGTTTATATAGCACCTCTGTCAGAATGACTATTGAAAGGTGCTCTCAGCATGGATACTTAGAGGGGAAAGAAATGCCTTTAAAGAGAGATTGGTTTTAGGAAAACAATGTATTCTTGTATGATGGTACAACTCGCAATATATCTAGGGATAATAACTATATGGCATAATGATATATAAAAAACAACTGTGTTTAAAAAATAGTTTATGTTGCACCTCTGACAGAATGACTATTGAGAGTTGCATGGATATGGATACTCAGAGGGAAAGAATGAGAGACTGATTAGGAAAACAAGGATTAGCAATGTTTTTGCATTTGGCTACGTTTAGTTTTTGGTTTTTTTATTCCCATTCAGCCAACACTATGATAAATTCATGCTTTTTGCAAGATTTTACTTCTAAATAATATTTGGTTACTTTTTAAAAGGTTTTAGGCCATATTTCAGTTCTCTTTATTGTCTCCCTGTGTGTCTGCTTTTTAGCTCCATGTTTCCAGCATAAAAATTCTGACTAGCAGTATGGTCAACTAAATTTTCCTTTAATCGATTCTTTCATTGGCAGACGATTAATTGACTGATTGATGAATGGAATTGTTGTTTGATTAATTAATTCATTTGTTCGTTGTTAGGTGGCCGTGGACGTTGCATTCGAATGGATGACATATGGTACACACCAAGCGAGTTTGAGGCTGTTTGTGGACGATCAAGCAGCAAAGACTGGAAGCGTAGTGTTCACTACGGTGGTCGAACGTTACAGTGCTTGATCGAAGATGGCATTCTGATGCCACATGCGACATCTTGCACATGTGCCGCATGCTGTGATGACGAAGCTGTAGTAAGCGTTGCTTTCATGCTTCTCTGGATTATTATTGTTGGAGTTTTGTTTCAGTGCAAATTGACTTACGAGTTTTAAATTATTATTATTGAATGATTTTCTGCTGCTGTATTCTCAAAATGCTAGTGACTTGCTAGCACCTCAGTTTCAGTTCTACTCATTGTTTTACTGAAGTATGACTTGCTAGTGCTCACCTCAGTTTCAGATTTGCTGATTGTTTTACAAATACCATAAACTTTAGACACGTTCAGGTGCATTCTAGCTCTCATAGATTTTGTAATAGGTTTATGAATCCCTATTTGAAACTCATTTTTCTTAGCATTAAACAGGCATCTAATGAACAAATATTGAAAGAAAATGCTGTAATCAATGAGAAGTAAGGTAAACGTTCGATTGGTTGAATAGTTATCGGTAGTTAAGTGTAGTAGTTTGGAGTTAACTCGTAGGACAAGATCTTGTACTGTTACCTAAATTGGAAGTTACACAGTCTGGTTACTTTAAGCTGTCTGTTCGGTCCCGATTAAATACTTCATAATTGTTTTTGGTTTAAAAAAAAAGTTATTTCTGTGTGTCTTACTCTGACGAGTAAACACACTGAGTGTCAGTTTTTACTTAATCTGAAACTTTTTAAGTTGAGCTAAAGATGATAATCTATCGCAGAGTGTAATTTTTAAGACTCATTTTGGTTTCTTTTCAGACTGGTCCAGTTAGACTATTTGTTCCATATAAGCGGAGAAAACGAGAAAGTCTGGCTGATTTACTGCCTCGTAAGAAACTTGCATCGGGATCTACCCCACCTAAAACTGTTGCCTCTATTCAGGCACCAAGCCGAGAAGGTAGCGTACACACAATGTGTTGTATATCCTACTAACAGCATGAGGTGTGACCCATGCTATTGCTAGCTTAATTATTTATTCTTCTTTTTTATGAGTTGTTTGTGGCAACTTTTCTGTTGGGCTTGCCTACTGCACAGTGCTGTTTCTAGTAGGTAATGACTGTCATTGATTAGCTGAAATTTTGGATCATTTTTTATTTGGATTATTCAATATATGGTTACAAATATATGGATCTGTGTTTTGTTGCAGCTCTGTTGGTGTCGTTTGCAAATGGTGTTGGTCAGGCAATTCAGGTAGCGGCTGCTGACAGTGCAGACTTAATTCAGAGCATTTCAGCGAATGATGTAACCAGTGCTAATCTCAGAGGCTAGTAGCAAAATGATTTTTTACATTGCAGTGAATTATGACTTTTCCGTACCCAGTTAATTCTGGTGTTTAAGTATTTTTAGAAAGATGGTTTACGTAGAAAGCATACTTATTTTGTAAGAAACATATTTTCATTCTTTCTAGATCTGTTTCAACATCTTTGTCTGCCATCAAAACCTATTTCTTCTGTACGGAATTGTCACTACCGTGAGCGGCATTTATATAAGTTTCTTGAAAATTACATTGCATTTTAAGGCAACGCTCTTACATTAGTGAATGGGATACCATTAGAGTCACCTGGTGCCGTCAGCTCTTGAAGCTCTGGCGACAGTTATGATGTATCTCTCTCCAGTGTTTCCTCTCTCTTGTTGCCTCTCTTAGCGTCTCCAAGCTCATACCAGACTTCTCGTGTATTTCATCCATCGATTTCTTCCTTGGTCTTCCTCGTCTTTTTCTTCCCTCTCTGCATGCCAACATCAATTCTTTATTTAGAGAAATACCAATATTTTTATTTTTATAGACAGGAGTAAATCTGTAAGAGCTGGAAATTAAAACATGTTGCACTGGTATTTGAACTTCTGACACTGAAGCTAAGGATCTGCTGTTCACTGTAAGTTTTGTACGCGTTAGTTTCTTACCTCGGACACTTGTACAGTTTCAGAGTCAGTCCCAATTTCTGCGACACAACCATCGATTAAAATCGACCGAACTGCGTGCAGTACAACATCTGATTTAGGAGGAGAACAGAATATATGGGTGCAGTTGGAAGAGGTACAGTTGTGACGACCTCTTTTATTATCCGATCTTAGCAAGTCAAGATGTATGGTACTTTGATTTGGCTGCTAACTTATTAGAGATATTACATTATCTGCAGTATTTTTCTGAGTTACGTGCCTGAGATTAAGATAGAGAAATGTCAATATTTTGATTTTTATAGACGTAAATCAAGCTTCAGCAACTTAAAATTAGAACATTAGATGCACATTTTCTAATGAAGCTGTGATAAAATGTTGCATTCGTCTTCTGATGCAGAAGCGAAAGATCTCTGCGGTTCACTTAAGTTTTGGGTATATTGTAAGCAAATGTGCAGATTATATCCTTCATGCAACAGAGCATTTCTTAGCAGATCATAAAAATGCTCTATTATCGATTGGATGGTTTAACAAGAAATTTTCAGTTTGGCGCATGCGACCTTGAATTAGATGCAACCTAAGTGCACTCATGAAATCTCAGATTGGTGAATGCTTTTTGCTTGAGTAACAAACGGATTGTTGAATTCTAATTCGTCTGAATTTGCCTTCCATTTTGCATTGACCTGGGCTGCCTTCTTGAAGTATAATTAGCAGTATGATCACTGGCAACACAGAAGTTTAGTTGCATGGCAATAAAGCAGCACCATGTTTGTACATGTTTGATACCAGTTGGTAGTTAACTTGATTTGTAAACTTGTTATTTTGTATTTATTGAATGAAATTATTTGGTTTGTTTTAGATGGCTTCAAATCTTCTTCATCAAGCCGAGGTTTTAAAACAGATGATAGAGCAAGCTAAACAGCAGAGCACTGCAGAAAAGGAACTAGCCTTAGAACATCAAAAGATGCAATTAGAAAAGGAAAAGATTGAGGTATCAACATCTTTCAGATCATCCAGAAATGCTGATATTCAAGTTATTCGTGTTATTATTAATCCCTTTAGCGGCCGACCGGCACATAATCGTATAGAAAATTGACAATTATAATCGGGGTTGCCGGTAAAGAGGTTAATATTATTGTCAATTATAATAATACTAATTCTGTTATGGCCTAAGTATTGTGAGAGTTAACAGGAACATCTAAGTAAGTAACTATTTCCTTTAAATTTACTCCACTCACAAATACGCAAATTTTTACATGAATGATGCTGAAATAACCTGAAAGATAGTAGCAGGTTTTTGTTTAAAGATTTTTTTATGATTGACCACTAGCTAAATTATGCAGTTATCGTACATTGTCTTGCACTGTGTAATTTTTAGACGATTGCCGCTGTTCGCATCGAGGGCCAGATGCAGCTGAACCGAGCCGTCATGGATGAGCGAACCCTCAAGGACATTGCCATCCAGCAGGCTCTCGCTCAAGCACGAACAGAACTTCAAGAGAAACTCTGTCCCGTCGTTGTCTGTGATGACAAGACAACGTTTACTGTTGCATGGACGACGAGTCATGACGACAACAACGCAGTTATAGAAGACTTGATTGATGACGATACGGACAGGGAAAGGTCGGACGAGGGGGAGAAGTGAACCGAGAGGCGGGAGAGTGGCAGTAGTTTTGTATTTATTTTAACGGGACTGTATTGCTTGAGGTGTTCATTAAGAAAATGTGATACAATTTTTAAAGTGTCGTTTTAATTGTAGAGAAGGTAAGTCTTTAGGAAGCAGACGAAATAGAAAAAAGCACTTACAGCAGCCAGACGACAAGGTTAATCAACTGAGCAGGAGAGTGAATCAATGATCAGTTCTTTGATAGATCTGCTGTGGATATCAGATAATTAAAAAGAGGTTAGAGTACTATAAAGCCTTGTGGAACACCGATTGGAAGTGGTTTTCAACCCATGTGACCCATGCCAATTGTCACCATTGTTTTATATCTGTCAAGACAATAGCAAGGCAAGTTGAAAGGTCGTTCCTCAAATTCTTATTGCATCTAAACTCTAGGCACAAACTTGGCCTATTTTGATCTAACGTGACCTATTAACTCAAACAAGTTTGGCCTAAAACTACAGTCTAGTAAGTTCTTGTATTATTATACCGGTAATAGGAAACGTAAATCCAAATTGTTGAGCCTCCTCACTGAGCCTCTGCCCTTGTGCTTTCATGTTTGAGTTTCCATGCTGAATTCCCATTCTGCCCACTCCATACACCCTAGCTTTCCAATGGTTTTTTTGCTGGATACATGGCCTGATATCCTTGTGCGTTAATGCATGTGTCCATTGAGCATATAATTTATTCCCATAAAAATTATGTGCTAATAGTATGAGTTTCCATGCTGAATTCCCACGGAACATGTACAGTAACATTGTACATACAGTATACATGTGTGTTTCACTGCTGTAATTCCTTGTAACCTGGTCTTCTTCCTTTTGTACTACTTTCGTCTGATGTGGAATTGTGGGCAGGACCATATTAGTATCCACCAATGCCTTGCTGACAACACCCTGCTTCACTTATGTGAACAGTCCATTGCCAGCGACTGAAACAGACCGGGCTGTTACGTATCAAATGCATTTCAGAGTGGATGGAATCTAATTGTATCAACTCAATCCATAAGTTTAAATTCTTTGATACATTACTCTTTGCATGTAAATGTGTGTTTACATATTACGCTCTTGTCAGTTTTATTTCCATGCTGGACTCCCATAGAGCTTGTATTTTCCTTTCAATGTGTGCTAATGTGTGAAACACCAATGAAGCCTGCATATATTTAGCCTACCTGTTTTTGTAATTGTAACTCGATCAATTTTGGTTTATTAAAATTGTCATAGATGCATGCTGGTACATATACAACAATGTAATGTAAATAAATACAGACGTTCCCACGGGTATCTTCAAGAGCTGTAAATGATTTGTGTGAATTTATTAAAGAGGGTTGCAGATGCATACAAGTATTATGAGTGAATTAAATACAAGACTGAGTCCAAGGCTTCACTCTACTGATCATTCAGTGGTTTCAGCCTACAATAAAAAATTCCATAGTGATTAATTTGATGGTTCGAACATCTTTTTGAGCAAGGCACGGCATTTCGTAGTCTTTGTGACCTCATGCACAGCACAATCTGTGATATGGCTTTCTTTGCGTGCCTGTCTTCTCCAGAGTTGAAGACCATAGTTTGGGAGCACTTGTAAGTTCTGAGAGCAGTGATCAGCAGAAGCCTATAAATGTACACAAAATAATGAGTGAGATGTGAAAATGCAAATCACAACAATTAGGAATCTGCAAGAATAGCCGCAAAATAGAACCTTAAAACACAGCGATGCATTGAATTTTGTGACCGATGTGGTAATCTATGAATACTTTATTATGCCCGAAAGCAGAAAGAAACAAGTGAAATGTCTGAGCAATCAATATGCATTGAAGTATAAACATAAAGTAAATCGCACAGACTTCGAAATTTATTACGTCATCAAATTGACAATCTCTCAAAAATATTTATTCTGTGCTGGAGCCGCATAGTTGTCGTTGGAGATCGAGAAATGGCCGACTTACCGAACTACGACGAAACTTCGGCAGATGGTATCGAAAAGGTGAAGATAATATGTCTAGGAGACAGCGCCGTAGGAAAGTCAAAGTGAGTTACTTTAATCAATAAAATTGCTAAAGAATTTCTTTGTCGTATAATAACTTTTTCCTTTAATTACAAGGCAGGTTCTCATGTACATACCACCCTTGCCGGTGAATAACTCGATGCCCATGTAATATGCGAACTAGTTCTCAGAATGCTTTTCAGATGTAGTTAATTATGACTACAGTTTGTTATTATAGCATGATATAGACTTTATGCTGCTAAGTTGTTGAGAACAGGAATTGGTCTTCTATTATATGCAAGTTAGTTATTTAAAGCAGCGAAAGTTTTGTATGAAATCTTTCAAGTATATTAAACCAGAATTAAGAAATTTTGTAAACCTCGACTTTAGCGTATTTTATTCTTGCAAATATAAGGATGACTGACTGTAGCATCTATTTCCAACATGAGGTAAACAGAAAACTGTTTGCAAAATCTATAATGTACTGAAACATGGAAACATTACTGACTGAGTAAGGTGAAATGTACGAGACGTTGAACTTATTGTATACACAACACCAAAAATATGCAAGATAGGAAGTCCTGTTTTTTGATAAAATGACCTTTCAAATGATGAAATTTTTAGTTTTTGTTAGCATAAAACGTTGACAAACAATTATAAAGTGATTTTGTGAGCCTGAGATTTGCTGTTCTTATTAAGGAATAAAAGGATTTTAAATAAAAATTTCTGTGTGTTGGTTTTCAGGTTGGTTGAACGGTTCTTGATGGATGGATAGTATCCTTTGGACAGTTCTGATGATTTATCGGATGTAAGAATTGTTGATGGATTAGGAATGAATTTGTCCGTATGATTTTTATGTCCTGTCTTCTGTTTTAAGGTCTTTTGTACTTGTGACCTCAGTTTATTTCATAACTAACTGAATGGCTTCAGCTGGGTGCTGAATTACCACTGATGTCTTTAACGTATGCGTTGATATCCTTTTGATGATGTACTTATTTGCAATATTCCTTGACCAGTGATTTCACAGTCAACCGCAACAATTGTCCACGTATGCTCTGACGTTGTTCAAACACAAAACCACAGTCAATGACAAAGAAGTTCATGTCGGTTAGTCAATAGTCAATCACATTTTATTGATTTATTGACATTTACTGATGATTTTTTTATATTTTTTATTGATTGTTTGATAGTATTATTAAGTCATTAGAGCTCAGGTGAATTTTGAGATTTTGCATGTGTGAGTATTTAAAGATTTATTTAGAATATGATCAGAGTTATTTAATTTTGAACTGATTGCATGACCCTATGACATAAGATGACCTTCTAGCTCCTGATATGTTACTAAATTTCTGTAAATTGCTGTGTATGATTCAGATTTCTGGGATACCGCAGGTCAGGAAAGGTTCTCAAACATGCATCCTTCATACTACCACCAAGCTCATGCCTGCATATTAGTAAGTCATGCCTACATAACAATAAAACATGCAAAAACATTCTTTTATGTTATTGAATCATGATACTGCAATAAGTGGTCATATAAACAGGTCGTATGACTTAACAAAATGAAATACCACTTAATTTGGCTTGATTGAATTGTCATAATTAATGAATGGTTGTTAGCATAGCTGTGACCAATTCAGTTTGGTAGTGTTGCGTGAAACAAGAAAGCCTGATGTGTTGAATAGGTTGTTCGATTGGTATAGTACCAGTCCTTCACTGCTTTGTTTAACCCTTTAATTCTATTCTATTCTATTTTTGGATTTATAAAGCGCCTCTCACAGCACAAACTAATCAGAGGCGCTCCCAGTGCGAAGAACTCCTGGAAAAAGAAAAGTCTTGAGACATCTGGCAGAAAAAGTAAAGCCTCCAGATAAAATTTGAGCACGAATAATAGTAGGAAGGCCATTCCACAGTAAAGGGCAGACAGAGGCAAAGGCGCGGTGTTGGGCTGTGGCAGTCCGAGATCGTGGAACAAGAAGATCATGACGATCTAAAGAGCGGAGAGGACGACCAACGGTAGCTGAGAAAGGCTTCCTAATGAGATCACAAAGGTAGCGAGGCGCTAGACCCAAAAACATCTTATAGGTGAGAAAAAGAATTTTATATTGAATCCGGGCAGTCAGAGGAAGTCAGTGAAGGTGTTCAGTCATGAAAGCCGAAATGTGAGAGAAACGAGGGAGGCGAGCAATCAAGCGAGCAGATGCATTAAGTACCGATTGGAGAGGAGCAAGGCGGAGTTTAGTTTAGTTTAATACCGATATGGTAGTAAATGGTATGGGAAATCCTATACCCTCCGGCATTAAAAGGTTAAATAGTGGTTCATGTTGTTGAGGTACTTCAAGGAAAAAATCTTATGAAATGCTGGCTGCTTCAGTAAAGACTGCATTCTCTAATCTCTTCAATTTTTCAACATATTCAAGATTGTGAAATGGAACGGGGCTACCTTGTGGAGCAGCATGTTTACATTGCTTGCGTACTTATCAATGTGTGATGTTGTTTCGACTGAAGGTGTTTGACATTACTCGAAAAGTCACGTATAAGAATCTACCGAAATGGTATAAGGAGCTTCGAGATTATCGGCCAGAAATTCCATGCCTCTGTGCTGCAAACAAAATAGATGGTGAGTTGATTTTCTGTATAGACTGCTATAGTTGATTTTTTATACTGTTTGACAGTGTCGGTCTGTATTTATAACATTGGGGTCATTCCATGTCAAATCAACCAAAATTCAGAAACATCCCCACCACACCATCTCAGAATTTGATGAAATTTTGCCAGTTTGTAAACCAACATATCTTAGGAAGCTATGCAAAATATTAGCTCAAAATGTTGCACGGTCTTCGAGATATGACCATTTTTATAGTGGGGGGGGGGTAGCAACAGCTCGCGAACGACTTAATTCTGAGGCGTTTTTGATCACTAATATCTCAGGAAGTATGATAGATACTTGTATAAAATTTTCACAACATTAGTAGTCTTATGAGTAGATTCTGACCATTGTAAAATTTTACAGTTTGAACCATTACTTGTAAGCCCAGCTCAGCCTGAAAATGGCATTTTGTTAATTTCGACAGTATGAAAATCGATTTTTGAACAACCATTACTCTGTTAGTATTAAATATAAAGTCCCAGAATCTTTTGGGTTTGTAATAGGCCTTGTGATGAATGATCTGGCAAATTTTGAGGTATTTTAAATGCTAACTTGATGTGTTAGACCTACTTGAAAACTGCACGAAGTGAAAAGTAGGTCATCTGCCGATTGAAATATGGCCATGTGGGATAGGTAGCACAGTTATGTGCTATACACCATTAAAAAGGGCTTGAAAAGTACTTTCATAGGATACAAATTTCATTTTTGTTCCGTGATGCCGGCCGTTTTGAAATTCCAGTTGAAAAACGAGGTTTTTTTACATTCGGGAGAAAACGGCATGATCTGCAAAGTTTGGGATGTCATATCTAGGTCAGGAAATGAACCAGAGGACTTGTATTTCTTTCATGTAATGAGTTTGTTGTACTCTTTTCAAATATGCAAAAATATTGGTTGTATTATTAGTTGTTTTTAATGTATGAATGTGTAAACATTGCACAAATGCCAATTTTCATCTATTCGGACATGTATAATTGCATGTTTATCTCAGATATATGTTCTTATATGGCCATGTGGGATAGGTAGCACAGTTATGTGCTGCACACCATTTAAAAGGGCTTGAAAAGTACTTTCAAAAGATGCTAATATTATTTTGCTTCCATGATGCCTTCCATTACAAAATTCCAGTTGACAACCGAGTTTTTCTTACATTCGGGAATCAATCACGAGAAAACAACAAGATCCGAATAGTTTGGACTGGGATAGGTAGCACAGGACAGGTCAGGAAATGAACCAGAGGACTCTTATATTTTTCATGTGATCAGTTTGTTGTACCCTTTTCAAATATGTGAGAATCTTGGTGGTATCATTGGCGATTTTTAATTTATAAATTTGTAAATACTGCACAAACGTCAATTTACATCAATTCGATATAATATGATTATCTCAGAAAGGATAAAAACACGTTTTTCAACTTCATTTTTGTAATGGAAGGCATAACAGAAGCAAAATGATATTTGTATCTTTGGAAAGTACTTTTCAAGCTTTTTTGAATGGAGTGCAGCACATTACTGTGCTACCTATCCCAAATGGCCATATAAGAACATATATCTGAGATATATATGCAATTATGCGTGTCCAAATAGATGTAAATTGGCGTTTGTGCAATATTTACAAATTTATAAATTAAGCATCATCAAAGACACCACAAAGATTCTTGCATATTTGAAAAGGGCACAACAAACTGATCACATGAAAAATATAAGAGTCCTCTGGTTCATTTCCTGGCCTATATATGACAGTCCAAACTATGCGGATCATGTTGTTTTCTCGTGATTGATTCCCGAATGTAAGAAAAACTCGGTTTTCAACTGGAATTTTGTAATGGAAGGCATCATGGAAGCAAAATAATATTAGCATCTTTTGAAAGTACTTTTCAAGCCCTTTTAAATGGTGTGCAGCACATAACTGTGCTACCTATCCCACATGGCCATATAAGAACATATATCTGAGATAAACATGCAATTATACATGTCCGAATAGATAAAAATTGGCATTAATTTTGTGCAATGTTTACACATTAATACATTAAAAACAACTAATAATACAACCAATATTTTTGTATATTTGAAAAGAGTACAACAAACTCATTACATGAAAGAAATACAAGTCCTCTGGTTCATTTTCTGACCTAGATATGACATCCCAAACTTTGCAGATCATGCCGTTTTCTCCCGAATGTAAAAAAACCTCGTTTTTCAACTGGAATTTCAAAATGGCCGGCATCACGGAACAAAAATGAAATTTGTATCCTATGAAGGTACTTTTCAAGCCCTTTTTAATGGTGTATAGCACATAACTGTGCTACCTATCCCACATGGCCATATTTCAATCGGCAGATGACCTACTTTTCACTTCGTGCAGTTTTCAAGTAGGTCTAACACATCAAGTTAGCATTTAAAATACCTCAGAATTTGCCAGATCATTCATCACAAGGCCTATTACAAACCCAAAAGGTTCTGGGACTTTATATTTAATACTAACAGAGTAATGGTTGTTCAAAAATCGATTTTCATACTGTCGAAATTAACAAAATGCCATTTTCAGGCTGAGCTGGGCTTACAAGTAATGGTTCAAACTGTAAAATTTTACAATGGTCAGAGTCTACTCATAAGACTACTAATGTTGTGAAAATTTTATACAAGTATCTATCATACTTCCTGAGATATTAGTGATCAAAAACGCCTCAGAATTAAGTCGTTCGCGAGCTGTTGCTACCCCCCCACTATAAAAATGGTCATATCTCGAAGACCGTGCAACATTTTGAGCTAATATTTTGCATAGCTTCCTAAGATATGTTGGTTTACAAACTGGCAAAATTTCATCAAATTCTGAGATGGTGTGGTGGGGACCATTGGTTGATTTGACATGGAATGACCCATTGGCCAATTTGTTATTTTATGTTTTTGATGAAAGTTTGTGTTCAATGTGAACCTTGATGCAAGGTTATTTACAAAATGACATTCTCCTATAGATGATTCACGTTCAAAGGTTGATAAATAGTCTGTTGTATTAAAACCATTTCTCAGAATTTAGTTAGTCTATCAGTTTCCTTGCACTTAATTCAGGCCCAATAAGCCCTGCCATCCCTTCCTTACCATGTCTTACCATGCCTTCTTTACCATGTCTTACCATGCCTTCGTTACCATACCTTGCTTTTCATATTATTAATTTGCTTTAATTTTCATTATCTTACCATCAAAATCTGCTTGCAGCTGATGTCTTTCAATTGTGTATTTCTAGTTTTGATTCTATGGTCTTGTTTTGCTGTTCAATGCCACCTGGTCAGCCGTTTGGAGATTGAGTGGCTGCAAATCAGTAGTCTCCTTTAAAATCATATTCTATGCATAAATCATGATAAATTTGCATTAATACAGTGTCATTATATGTAACACTACTTGATGTATGTTGCAGTTGATAATACTGTCACAAAGAAAAGCTTCAACTTTGCGAAGAAGCACGGAATGCCATTCTACTTTGTGTCTGCATCAGACGGAAGTAATGTTGTAAAGGTAATTTTCAACTTCTGATATATGGCAGCAGAATTGTTGAAGGTTTTAAGTTGAAACCTTCATTACTGCACAGCTCTATAGTTGCAACAATATATTCCTAGATTTCTATTATTGTAGTATTTTATTAGTAAAATATATCAATAATTAAGTTAGTTAAAACAATTTGTATTTATGCTCTGTTATCTCATTGTACTACAGAAATATTGTTTTAATTTGACTGATTCAGCACAATAATAGTTTGACAAACGATCTGCTTATGTAGCTCTGTCATTTTGATAGTACTATCATGCGGATGAGCTTTCCCTGTGGTTTGCTGTGTTTTATAGCACAGATTAAGTAATTTTTGAAGCATTTATAGCCGTGAGAACCAATATAAGTTGTTTTGGAGACTTTTTCGTTGGGTTAGAGAGATGAAGAATCAAATGGTTGTTCTGATTCTTTTCCAATAATTATGTCACTTTGCAGTGCTTTCGTGATGCAATACGTGCTGCTGTGGCCTATAAGAACAATTCAACGGATTTCATGGATGAAATCATGAAGGAGCTTGAGGTAGGTCATCTTACAGATGGTACTGTTAATTTCTGATGGGGGTTTGGGGAGTCTTAGATATAAGCAGTGTACTCTGAAATCAAGCGTATGGTGAATGATATGTGAACATGTGTGCATCTGGGTGCATAAGCTCAGTGATGTGCTACTTCATTCCTAATTTTCCAGAATAATTGGTGCTGTGTTGTGGGGATGCACTTTCCACAGCTACTCATGTCCGAAGTTTGAGCTTTGAGTTTTAGAAAAATGTAGAAAAATTGTGACGTTAGTATGTCCAGACAACATCCAAGGAAAGTTCATTTTGCTGCATCAAAAATCCAGGGAATGTTGAATTCTAATGAAAGTGAAATTTTTATTGATTTCTATCGAATTCTATTGTATCGAAAATTCTATTTAAATATTAAAATTACGATTCAGCCATGGTTTTGGATTTGTGACTGGTTTGTGGAGATGATTTTGATTCCTGTTGTACTCTTGGTCCTTATCTTTGTCATTATTTTTTCTCTTTTCTTTGGGTGTGTTTTGTCAATTGTTTTTGAGAGATTGTATGGAGTAATTTCGATGGTTTTTGGTGCTATTCAGACGATGGAATTGTCATCTGCCGCAAATGATGATGAGGAGTCAGCCACAAATACACCAACGCCTTCCAGCTGAAAGCATTTATTCACAAGATCTATGAACATGTCTTCACGTTTTCAGTGCACGAAGAGAAATCATTTAACTGTGTGTGACGATACAAAACATGTGACGATACAAACATGTGACGATACAAAACATGTGAACTCGTCGCGTTGGCTCTTGTCTCTGCTCTGACTTTATGTTTATCGACATAAATGAACGGCCAAAGAGCTAGCGTGTTAATGCAATTCGTTTACAATCTGACTCATAAACTACTTTGTAAGCTAACTTATTTATGAACATGTGTTGCTTGATCTGTTTCTTCAGGTTTTATGTTGTGTGAATTTGGCTTGTGTTTTTTTTGTTGTCAGTTTTCTTCATAGGGAAATTTTGTTTAAATATGATTCTTCCGATGTAGCATTCTGTGCCTTTTTGTTGTGTCCTTTCACAGGAGTCTTGTCTTCTAGGCCATTCTGTAAGTCTTTCTTTGTGTGTGTGTTGTATCTTTTGTGGTCATACTTTGTCTTCATCTATCATGTGAACATGTATTTCTTTATGAGTCTGACAAATGTCCTTTTCTAGTTTCAGGGTTTTCATTTTTCACTTTCTGGGTTACTTACCAGGTATTTAGTTTTCTGGTTTTCTTTGGTCTTTCAGTGCATGGTGAATTTACTTTCTGTTTGTTTTTTCCTGTGTGTAAACAAGTCTTCTGGGGATTGCTAGTCGTGAGTAAGCAGGGAACCAGAGTATTTGTATGCTGAAAGTAATGTCTCTCAGAGTTCCTATCCAAGTTTTGAGCTCAAGGCGTATCTTCTCTAGACTATGTGGATCATATTTTTGGTTTAAATCTCAGTGGAAATTGTATTTTTTGCCGTGGGTGGGTTGAGGGTCGCTCCTGAGTAGATTTCTTGAAGTAGTGCTACATAAGTCCATAGAATGAATGGACGGTTCCTGTTGAATGCTTTGCATGCGATGTATAATACGACGCTTGACAAATTGGAAGTACTGGGTAAAACTAATTTAATTGTACATAAAGATGTTCACTTGCAAAACTGTTTCCCATTCTGTTTGTTCTACGTCAAGTCAATGTTTAATGTATAGAACTTTTTATGTATATAATATAATGTTGTGTCCCTTATTCATAGAACTGTGTGTGTGTGTGTGTCTGTGCGTGTGTGTGTCCATGTTTTCTAGTGGATTGTAGATATGTTGCTTTATTAGGCTTTTAAACCCAGCATTCACTCATGTTGCTTTGCAGGTCGTGTGTTACTGATTTAAGAAAGAAACGTATGTTATTAATTTTTTGTCTTGCTTGTTTTTCATTTGTCTGCCTTTCATAATAGATCTGGAACAGGATATTGTCTGCATTCAGTTTTCTGCGAAATGAGGCCCCAGGGGTGTTGCACGGGTGCCAGAATGGTGCCAGAGTCACAACCACAAGTTTGAAATGAGGGGAGGGGTTTTAGCAAACTATTATTCATGCTCGCTTTTTAATTTGATTATAATGAGTATTGTTTAGATGACGGTTTTGTGGTTGCAGAAGTTTTGATGATCTATGCCAGTCTCTATGGATTAGGCCAGTGGTTCCCAACCTTTTTTGACTACAGGGCCACTTTTTCTAAGTTGGAGGACCCGAGGGCCACTTTTTCTTAGTTAGGACATTTAGGGGGCCACAATGCTAAAATTTAATTAACTAAGAGCAGATAAAAATTGTTATAATGAATTCTAAGTAGAATGTTTGATGTTTATAGACTTCAAAATAAAATAATTTGTAATAGAAAATGATTATTATTTTCTATCCTGTCCAAATTGTCAATTTTTTCATATATTTTTGTTAATTCTTTGAGAGATGAGTGCCATTGCTGAGGCCTGGCGGGCCATTTTGTGAGGCCTCGCGGGCCACGGGTTGGGAACCGCTGGATTAGGCCTATTCAGGCCTTTACTTCACAATTTCTGTTGAAAATGGAAATTTTCATGCTTCGCTTTCACCATAATTATGCAATCTTAGGAACACAAAGACATTTTGGGTCAAAAGTCGAGGATGCCCATTGCCCAGAATGCGTCCACGGCTGTTTTTTCAGTTGTATGCTCTCTCCCCCTCTGCTTTCTCACCTTGTCTTTTATTTCTTCTCTTCAGTCTTCTGCTGTTGAGCAGGTTTGTGACATGGACAATCCGGTGATCCTCTCCGACCGCCGCCATCCCGCTCTGTCCTGCGCCTTCCTCTTGGTGTTACCATATACGTCTCCATTGCACTTGATTTGTCCATATCATGTCTTGGGAAGTAGCCGAGGTGGTTTCCCGTTGCCTTCCTCGCGGTTTGAGTAGTGACCTTCTACGTCTTTTATTTATTCTTTCATAATCTCATCTCTATGCTCTCCTTTGCTCTTTGTATATTTCTTCTTTCCTAGTCTTCTTGTATACATGTATACATTTGTCTATTATTGTATGTATAAATTGTATATAATATAATATTGATATGAAGCATAACATATAATATTAGAATTATTATGTATATGCACATGTATAATAATTTGTGTATACAATAATCATAATTATATACACCACATCTGCTCTTCTTTACTTTCTGTTCTCTAATCACTTGCTCATGTCATCTCTCGTCTTATCTCCAGTATTAATCTATTCGCTCCACTGCACTGGTAGCTCTAAATTGCCACCCTCTCCACCTCTCCTATGCAACGATGCTCTCTATGCTGAGTCCATTGTCTATTCTCCCCTTTTCTATAGTCTCTCTCCATCCCTCCTTATATCCATCTGTGTGTATATGTCTGTCTGTCTGTATGTCTGCCTCTGTCTGTCTGTCTGTCTGTCTGTCTGTCTGTCTGTCTGTCTGTCTGTCTGTCTGTCTGTCTGTCTGTCTGTCTGTCTGTCTGTCTGTCTGTCTGTCTGTCTGTCTGTCTCTCGTGTTTCTTGGCTTGTATACACATTATCTCGATAAGCTGTTGTAAATGACGGTAACAGGTGGATTCATCTACGTTATGTGGCCTCGGTAGAGACTAGAGACACCTCTTGTATGGGGGTGCCCCCACCCCCAAGACAAGTTAGTCATGCGTGTTTGCGGTTAATCCCCAAGCGCTTTCTTTCGCCGCTCTATTCCCATGGCCTCCTCCTCATGAGCTCGTTATTGGATCATCAGGACATCGTTTGCCAGCTGTAATTAATTACGGGTAAGTGTTAATTAGCTGGCACCGATATTTTACGAACCTCAGAGTCGCGGTTCCAATCGCAGCTGTAGACCATGCCAGAGGTCTATAATAATCTATATATTCCAACACACACACAGTCACACACACACACACACACACGCATCTTGTCTTGTCTGTATAGGCCTATGTCTTAACGACTGACTGACTATGACCCATGCAGGAATTATAAATCGATGTCCTGAAACTTCTACAAAAGCGAAATCGCGGGAACAAACTTATTCACAGGCGCTTTACCAAAGCAGTTAATGTAGGCTAATAATGCCTTGCCTGCTGCTCTTGTCGTATTCTCCAAAACATTCATGGGCGCGCCCGCAGGTAAGCCAATAGGAAAAGCTTCAATAATGCAACGGAGGATATTACGATAGGCCCTACTGGGTATTTTTCTAAGAGCCTATGTATAAATGTAGGCTACATATTTTATCAGCGTCACGTTTGGTAGACTATCATTATTTTAGAGCAAAGAAATTTGTTAAAATTCAAAAAGTAGCCAACAAACCTCTACCTAGGCTACAGTAATACACCACACATTAAAAACACTACGGTAGTGTCACTTTGTCAGGCCTACTCTAACGAGCAACCCTTTTGACTGAACGCAGCACTCGTGAATAAGTTGGTGCCCGCGCTTGGTTTTCGAGTGGCGCTTTAGAAGTTTAAAGGTTACGATTACGATTACGCCCGTGTCCATTAGAACCCCAAAATGATTCCCCTACCCCGACAAGATGTTCTGGGTATAAGCTAGGTCTACTGCTGGCTTGACGAATGTGAAGGTGTGTCGACCCCGAGGGAGATTCGCGCCGCTCGAGCTTCCTCCTCCGACCGCCGCAGATTGGAGTACGTCCGACTGGCCATGATGCGTTGCAGACACACGTCAGCAGGTGGCGCTTTGATTGACATTTTACACGCAGAAGGTGGCCCGTAATTTATTCGCTCAGCAGCGGCGGCGGCAGAAGGCTAACGGAAGAGCCGTGAACAGCTGCCTGCATGGCAAAACAGGCGTTAGAGGGACAGTAGCGCTGCGCTGCAGCAGTAACAGTATAGGCTACACCAAACGCAGAGAAAAATACGGCAATCTGTCGGCAGACTGGTAGTAGTAGTCGCTCTACATGTGAACACCAGTAGTTTAAAAATTCTGCCGTTCATCATGTGTCCTACATGTAGACTAGACTTGGTGGTCGACTGGCTGTGGTGGTGGTTGTTGTTCTACCACCGGCTGCAACCACCATGCATGCACTCGGGCACCAAACGCACAATTTTTTGTGTCCTGAATTTTTATACCTAAATGTGCAATGTGCTTCTGGTGAACCAATAAAACTTGAAAGAAAGGTCCAAACCGTATGCCTATATGTAATTAACTATGGGCGTAGTTTATCAGGGCCCATTCAGGGGCTAGGGGAATAAGCCCCCCCCCCATGGCCCCCTTAGAAGGCCCCGAAAAATTTTGCGGGGAAAATTGTATATCGTCTATATAATTATGGGTGGGAATATTATATGCTTTTCTGAGATTTCAAACCAAAGGTCTAAAAAGCCTGAAAAGGTCATCAGCATTTTTGCTCGGGAAATAACCAGTATTATAATAGGCTATAGGCCTATAAAGCCAATAATATTGTCGTCGCCGCTCGTTTGGATTTGTTGGACCAAGTCTCCGCGTCCCAAAAACCAAGTTATTTTAGTCCTTCCATGAACTTAAACCAAACTCCGCCCATGTATGCAGCTTATAGCAGGATGAGAATTTCCGGGGGGAACCCACAGTCTTTCTTAGAGTCCCATAGTAAAGTCTGTTATAAATGCACAAATAACCTTTAAAAAGTTTTCCCCTAAGCCAATGAGGGGGGTGTTTATCCCCCCAAACCCTCTTGGCTACGCCACTGCCAAATGGTACCGTACCGGTATACTTAGAAGGAGGTCTGAGTACGATCGCCTGCAGCGGGGCAGCTGTTCATGTGGGCATCGTTTAGGACTTTATAAGTTGAGGATTGGTCCGATTGGAAGTGCGTATACGCGGGGTATGAGCTATGAATTCTTGAGGAGCTGAGACTCCGGCTTTTGGTGGAATGTCCCCTGGGGTGATGACGGAAGATGGGCAATGTAGGTAGAGCAATCGAAACTTTGCAGGCCTACGACTCTGAAGCAGTGTAAGAACTGTGGAAAAATAACTGGGGGGAGACATTGATCCACTTGGAATTTGGGTGTGAAAAACATACTTTAACATGGGGCTCTAAACAAGAATAGGGGGTTGAAACCCCCCAAACCCCTCGGAAATTCTCACCCTACTCTAAAGTACTATTTTCAGCTGCTATACTTCGATCTCTATGAGGATAGAGAAAGGTGTTCCGAGATTTCTGAGCTATTCGAGTCCCCTAGTGAACTGCTCAACTGTAAAATGAATGCATCGGCTGTACACTGTCGATGGAAAGAAATACGGAGAACGCCGTGCATGGTCATCAACCCTCAAAGGCCGAGGTTAAGAAATGAAGACGCTAGCACTTGAAAGGGTTAAACCTATGACTTCCTGTCTGAATATTAGGCTATTAGCTAAAGAGGAAAGTCTCTTCCTTTTTCTTTCTGTACTGTTCTGGTTGTTCAAGCAGACTGTATCTTCTGCGTCTGAATTGAAGCATTCAACTGCTATTGGCCGATGCCAGGAATTTACACCGACCAATCAGCTTTCTCCTAGAAACTCCGCCCACTGCGACCATTGCCTGGGGCAAGAGCCACAGCCACGAGCGAGCGAGCGGAGGAGGAGGAGGCTGAGGGTAGTGTGGGGGAAGCGGGTGGGTATACGTCGGTCAGCGAATGCACTTGGTGGCTTTTGGGGGTATCCTGTCGGTCAGGAAGACGGTGATGCTGAGAAGATACAGAGGCAGAATTTAAGAGCGGTCAGATGACGAGAGATGACCGGAGATGACGGTTGAAATCCGAGACATTTATTAGATTCCTCAATTCATCCGCGGACGGTTCGTAGGCCTATATAATGTTTAAGAAGAACAAGTCTAAACTTCTTGGATGATTGACTCTGACGGTCTAAACAGGGAGCTGCTGCTGCTGTGGAATGTGCCAATCGGTTTGCGGCTGTTGCATACACTGAACAGTAAATATTGCGAAGCGTGCAAATAGTCCGGCCACGGGCGTCGGAAACTTAATTGGCATTTTAGAGGAAACTTTAATTTTGTTTTAAGAGTTTTGCCTTTGAAGAACTATGGTTCGAATCCGGACCTGTTATAATTATGTGAAAATCGACACAGATATCACAATGTGGAATTGTGCGTGACCTCGGGGTCATCATCATCGATAACTATGATGAGGATCTGTTTGATCACATCACAACGTAGGCCTACTCTGCTTGGCGATCATCGTCTAAAACTTAACGCGGTGGATATTCTGATAGTCTGATAGACAACAACTGCGCACCAGAATTTTCCTTTGCGCCTTGTAGGCCTATTACTACAGCTGCTGCATTCACGAAATTCGTCACGTAACAATGTTATAAACAGGGGATATACCTACAGCAACAATCAGCGCCACCGCGGAATAGGCTATGTCTGGTCCCTTTGACACGACTCAACTCTTCGGATAAGCCTCAAACAGCGTGGAGCCTTCAAATAGCGCATCATAAAGTAACGAGGAAACAATTAATTAGAATCTCTGTATGTAGGCTAGGCATGCACATGGACCTGTAATAGGTTGTTGTCAATGATCGCGTACAGAGCCTGACGACATTACACGTGCAGTCTACTGTAACAGAGATGAGCTGTCCTGAGGCCATTTCGCCGGCTTACAGCAGGTCCAGCCCACCAAATGGAGCTTACTTTTCCAGTTACCATCATCATCATCCCCATCTTCACATTCCCTCTACCTCTCCCGCTCCTCCTCCTCCTCCTCCATCTCCACGGAAATCCAGTTGTCAAAGGATGGGTGCACGTGTGGAATCGCCATCTCATCAGGTATAGGTCATACATTACAATTCATCCGTCCATCTTCAATTAAGCTGAAGGCCCTCTACTATATTATGATTTAACTGCATATAGAGCTGCTCTACAGGTCATACATTACAATTCATCCGCCATCTTGAATTAGGCCTATAAGCCTAATTGGAAGAGGTTTCTTGAAGTCCCTCTACTATATTATAATTTGACTGCATATAGAGCTGCTCTGCATGCAATTACATGCACGAATTCATTTAGTGCTGCACATTATTGTGTATGCTTATAATAGAACTGCACGCGTTAAAGCCCTGGAGCGCTGTATATGCACTGGCGATAGTGACTGGGAGAGTGCAACAGCGCCTATATTTAGGCAGTATGTTATGCCGCTCTATTCTGCTCCTATCTATGACCGCCCTAATGTTTACTTTCTACCGAGCCGTCATTTACCTCTACCAAAAAATGTATAGGCCCTATATAGCACGTAGTTTGAGACATGACCATGCATATTTAGAGACTTGCCCAATTAGGCGCGCAGCAGAGCGCAACACCCAGTCAAGACAAGCCAGTATGCTGGATGGGAGGCCAAAGTAGAGAGAAGAGCAATAGTCAACGCGAGATGTAACGAAGGAATGCGCTAAAGTAATAGTAGTAGCAGACGTATACGAGAGACATAATAGGATATATTTGGTCGATCGAATGCCTAGCGCCATGGATAGGATATAGGCATATATAAGCTTAGGGCCTAAGCAGTGATCGAGCAGTGATCCTAAATAGGAGCTATATAATGCCCCATTGCAATTACTAATGCATTCTCTGTGTGTGCTTATCTTGATGGATATTAAGCCTCGAAGGAAGGCTTTGCTCTGACAGTGTGGCAGTGAGCGAGTGCAATGATGGACATACCGACACACTGCATCAACTGTATATATTATGTATACGATTCTGCATATATATATATATATATATATATATATATATATATATATATATATATAATTGGCTAAGAAGTTGCTATTGCTGTCATCATTCACAATCCTCCTCTTGTTCTTACATGGCATTTAATCATCTTCAGACTCTTCATCCTCACTTCCTCCTTTTCTTTCCGTTAATATTTCAACCTCGTCTTCCAACATTGGCTTTCCCCCACGTGTTCCTCCTAATTTCTCTTTTCTCCATTTCTTTCCTCCTTTTCTCCTCTTCCGTGCATGTCCTCCGGCTGACAGTCTTATCTTCCTCCTTTTCCTTTTCTTCCTCCGGTACTTCTTCTTCGTTCCCGTTTTCTCGTGTTCCATTTCTTCCACGTTCTCATCCTCTTCCTCCTCTTCCTCCAGTTTCTCCCAATCCATCTATTCCTCCCCCCCACTCATCCTCCCCTATACTTCCCTACTTCTCATACTCATCACCATCGCCTCCGTTATCATCATCGTCCTCCTCCTCATTTTTATGATGATCAAATGTTTACATCTATATAGCGCTGGTGTTCGAACGGTGACCCAGATGACGTCAGCGCCACTCAGCGCTTCCTTCTGAACTCAGCGGCCACAAAGCGCTTCAATCGCTCCCCGGACGGGGTGACGTCATCGTCATCGTTGCCTAGCGACGACGCTGACCAGACTCCGGAGAACGCCGAGTATCTGGGCAACAACTGCGTTCTGCTTACTTACTTCAGCGGAGACATCAGCAGCCATGTTGACGAACACTTTAGCCGAGCCCTGGGTCAGCTCCGGCAGCAGCAGCAGCAGCAACAACAACAACGACAACAACAGCAACAACAACAGCAACAACAACAGCAACAACAACAGCAACAGCAGCAGCAACAACAACAGCAGCAACAACAGCAAAGAGTCATGGTCAGCTCTGCATCGGATGTTGCGAATTCTCCAGCTATAGTCTCACACCAATCAAAGAGCACGCTTTCAGGTCAGGTCGACGATGAAAATTATGTAGCCTACTGTAATGTAAGTAAGTAAGTAATAAGTATATTTTAATACAACCAGCTGTCAAACAGCCTTCTGATGAACAATATTATATAAATTATCACATGGGTTATATTTCGTCTTTTTCTTAAGGTGGCCACAATGCCGCCACAATGTGCCACATATAGGCCTAGCCTAGACTAAGTATGAAAGGTTCCCTTTGAGTTGCGCGCATTTCAAAGTATACTGCACACGTAGCCTATATTCTTCATAATTAAAATAATTATAGCACACAAATTGCGTGAGCTTGCATTTTTATTTCAAAGTTAACTTTAGCCAATGTAGGCATATTAATGATATTATATGTAGCCTATACTTCCATGGCAGCTGCACGATCACAAGGCCGTTGCGTGTAATGAAACCTTAGGGGCATATGTTTGCCTGTTTATATGTCTCGGTCTCTCTCTTCAATCTGAACTATAGCCTGTATATGATTGATGCTTCATGATATACGATACACGATACACAGGCCACAGGTGTATATGCCTATGTGTGTGTGTCTGCAATCTCTGCGTAGGTCATCCAATGTGTCAGAGTATTCGTATACCACAGCAGATATGATAGCCTATAGGCCTACTCCGTTGTATATATATGCAGATACATTTATTCGGATACCTAGCCTGACATGATTCTCCCTTTCAGACTTAGGCTACAATCACTGAATATCAATTTAACGGTATAGCCTAGGCCTATATCGCTCAGTTCCTCTAAAAATCTCTGAAATTGGGCTGTATCCCTTTGTCTGTCTATCTGTTTCTGATTTTTCTCGCAGTGCGTTTGCAGGCGGTTCAATAAAGCACATACTTACTTACTTACTTACTTTCTGTTACTGTCTCTGCATATATATGCCTGTCTCTCTCTGTGTCTCTCACTGTCTCTGTGTCTCTGTCTGTCTGTCTCTCTGTCTTTGTATGCCTGTCTCTGTTTGTCTCTCTCAGTCTGTCTATCCCTATCTCTCTTCCTTTCCCTTTCTCTCTATGTCTCTGTCTCAATCCCCGCTTCCTCTCACTCAGTCTCTGTTGCCGTATTTGTATCTATAGGTCTCTTCCTCTGCAAGCTGAGTATAGGCCTATTGTGTAATTTATTATGACTGAAGTCTCCAGATATTTTGATTGACTTGCGAATGTGTATAAATGACGGATGATCATGTTCATTGTCTTTACGGTTCAAATGCGCCCAGTGCCTCTGGGGCCTAGGCTATAATTATAGCCTAATTATAGCAGCTTGAGATTTCTTTTACTCCGCCGTGTATCTTCTGATATAGGCTAACCTAATTATGAATTAGCCTATATAGACGTAGTCCTATAGGCGACTAGGCCTAGGCGTAGGTTAGACGTAGGCCTATCACTATATCGACAAACAGTTGAAGGCTTTTCTCGCTTGATGTCGGCCGGGAGCGCCTCTGAGTGAATATCCTGAAGGACGCAAAAAAATTCTGATTGATTGATTCTAGGGTCTACAATGTTCTACATGTATTCTACAGTTGATTCAGTTGCGGTGTGTTTGATTTGTTTCAGACAGTTCAACAGTAAAATACAGCAAAACATCGTCTCATTGGAAAGCATCTTATCAAAGGCACACAACGTCAACGGAATATCATACCTGTACAAATAATAGGACACAATATCTGTCGACATCTATTGGCGAAATTGGTATGCCTCATGACGACGATATTATCTCTTCGTTTGACGACTGGCGATATTCCTTTGGCGCTGCGTTTACAAATGGCGTCTACGACGACCGCTGCGTTCGTAGTTTTGGGCGAAGTCAGATAAACCCGTTGATCTCAAATTCCTTCAACTCAGCCATTAATTTTCCAAACGGCGGAGACAGACGCCTGCAGCAGTCTGCAGTTGCCGCCAATTATACGAGATGGACGCCTTACGAAAGATGGAAAAGAATGGAAAGGACAGCAGACGATGATGCGACATTATCGCTCACCGGTTGTGATCGGGAGCTGTCCAGATCTTCTGTTGGTTAGTCGCTAATAATACATCCAGTCAAGTAGTCGATGATGCTATAGGCCAAGTCAATTACAAACAGTCAATTACAAAATTAATCAGTAGTCAAGTTTGTTTACTTTAGGCCTACGCTTGCTTCATAACATTTGGCTCTAGGCAGGGTGAGAATTGCCGGGGGGGTTGGGAGGTACAACCCCCAGTCTTTCTTAGAGCCCCATGTTAAAGTATGTTTTTCATACCCCAATTTCAAGTTCATCATGGGCCAACCCTCCAGTTATTTTTCCACAATTCTCATACTGGCTCTAGGCCTAAATATTTGAAGTGGGACTTGGCCTGCGGGGAAGCATTGTTTAGGCATAGGCCTGCCGTCTAGCCTACGTGAGAATCACCAAGGTTCTTTATACTTCTTTAGGCCTATTGCCTACGTAGGATGCTAGGATTATACACTATAGGCTTATATTATACAGTATAGGCCTATGTTGCTGACTATTAGGCCCCAAGATACAGCAATATGGCAGAATGTCAGTTCGCCTGCAGGTGTAGGCTATACTCCCTCTGAATTCGCATTGTGTTTTAGGTCTATGGACAACCAGTTGCAGCATTTAAACGCTGCAGCCTTACAGTCAATACAGTGCAGATAATTATGGGCTGTAGGTCGGATGCGCTTCTCGTCGCACCAAAGCTTCATGAGCAAATTGAGAAATTGTTTCTGCAAATTCACAGTTAATTGTACACCATAGGTCCATAGCCTATACAGCAGCCAGCTTGGTTCCCTTTTTGAATTTCAAAATCGCTTTCCGAAAGGAAGGAAAAAATTAGACTAGAAAACAAAA
This sequence comes from Lumbricus rubellus, assembly GCA_945859605.1. NCBI lineage: Eukaryota > Metazoa > Annelida > Clitellata > Crassiclitellata > Lumbricidae > Lumbricus > Lumbricus rubellus. Next base: position 18,628,046 of record OX243814.1, read on the forward strand.
AGACAAAGAAAAACGGATTAGTCTAGACTCTAGACTCTATAGAGTCGATCTAGACGGACAGAGGCTGCATGCTCTGCTTTCTCCACCGTATTGACTTCGTCTGAAATTTATTAAGGCTCTCAGGTTTCGATCGGATGGCGACCTATGAGGTTGCCATGCGGTTACCTGGTAACCACTTCACAGGAAGCCGACTTTCCGGAAGCTCACCTGCTTCGTCACCCCGAGCGACACCTGTTGGGCGTCGTCTGCAAGAGCCGAATATTGTATCGTTTTATTTCTTCGTCTCTTTCTTGATTCCACTTTACGGATGTGGAACGGATTCAAATGACTGCTGCTGCTGCTGCTGTCTGCGTATAATTGAAAATATATTTATTTCTCGCGATGCATATGTCTGTTGCTCAGCTCCACCTAAATAAAAGCCACTCTGTAAAAGTTTCCAATTATTTATGTAGACCCCAAGCATGCTGTGCGACCCGTGCATGCAACACGCAGGCATAGAGAATATAAACAAACTCTATGCACCATGCTGTTTGACTATTATAGACAACTAATTATATAGCCTATGTGTAATTAGTTGTCTAGTATACAGGGTGGCCCATAGAAAGTGAGACCGCCTAGCATAATAGCAAATAATAAATGATTTAAACACTTTTTCTTCAATAAAAGACAAGTATATTGTTGCCAAATGTTTATTCGTACGGAATCAGAAATAAAATTCAATGTGTCCACCTCGGTTCTCAGCAGTTTTTGTCTAAATGTCTGGCATCACTAGTCAATGCTTCTGTTTATAAATCGCCGAAGAACTTTTCGCCACTCTTCAACAATGGCCAGTTTCGAATATCCAGGAGCAATCCTTGTCTTAAGACGTGATCACAATAGGTACCGTACACTCACTGTTCACCTAGCTCCAGGTTCAACAATCACCACACATGTTTTCCCCATCCGAGACACACCGACCGAAACCATGATGCAACGACTGAAATGTTTACTTGCGCGTATGAGTAAAGAGTTCGTTGCGGGAACATTTTTCTTGCATCAGAATAAACACGATCATTTTGTGAATTAACCCAGACAAGAGTAAATGTCTTTTCGTCTGTAAACCAAAGGCTTCGTAGCCTACACTTTTCTCTTTTGAAATATGCCAACTAACTGTTGACTTCGCTGCCGGTGTTTTAATTTGCAGTTTTCGTTTATAATCTGCCTTAGGCCTATTACGCGTTTGTTCGGTTGAAGTTGCAAATCCTGCTTTATAATGCGTTGCACTGTTCATCGTACGTGATATGCCAGTTTCTCTTTAAATTTCCTGTTGACTCTTGTGGCTGTGAGAATCATCATCCTGGCTGAAAATCAGCTCACTTGCACACAGAATATTCCATACCATTCTAACGAACTTCGGGTAGCCGCTTCCTGATTTAAGCGCTGTCGCAGCCTAGCTACCATCGGCATCAATTTGACTTAAAAAATAAATATGGCGACCGGAAGTTCACGAAATACTGACGGCACACGCTGAGTCAATGAACAAGGATAATTTTACATTTTAAAAACCGCCAAAAACATATTTTAATATTTATAATACAAAAGATTTAGCGAGGCGGTCTCACTTTTTTGGGCCACCCTGTATATATTTTTCTGAAACATGTTTATATATATATATGCTAGTATGTATATAAGCTAGTAATATGAGCCTATTAATAAAAACATGTGTATAAACAACATGTATAATGTATAGAAAATAAAGAAAGAGCATTCCTTTCACAGCTCTAACCTTTTGAGGGACCGCCATGGGTTTGAAGTGCTAGCAACTTTATTTCTTGACCTCGGAATGTGCATGAAGGGCTGCTTCATCTTCCATATAATCATTATGCAGTTCCCCACTCCCCAGTGACACGGTCAGTGTTCTAATTGACAATAATTGCAGTCGAGTTATGATCGATGGCGCACGCGGAGCAAACATCTCGAAGCAAATTTCTACTCTGGTAAATCAACTTGACACTTGACAGTGACTAGTAGACCTATAATTATCGCCTAACGAAACTGGCCGAAGTGTGCACCTCGGAACCATATAGGCATATAGGCCTATAGACCCACATGGTTTCGTGAGTGGGAGACAATTCGGTTCTCTGAGGGAATATTTATTAAAGTGTTTAACTTGGGGAGATACTTTCTGCAGCCTTTGTTTTAAGTTTTCGTTTTTCATTTATAGGCCTAGGTGTACCTTACCATGCACAGTCATGGCCTCTTTAGGCCTACCACATTTGTGCCGACGCCACAAGTTTACGGTAGTGGAAGGTACATATATACATAGGCCATATAGGTGTCACGACAACTGGTTCACCGACAACTGGTTCAACGACAATTGGTTCACGGACAATTCGTTCACCGACAACTGGTTCACGACCATTGGTACACGACAATATTATTGGCTCACCGGCAAATGGTGAATCTAAATTGGATGAAGGTTGCGTATAGGTGAAATAGAAGCTGGATTGACAAAAATAACTATTGAGAAATGGAAGCCGGATTAATTATAAAGGGCTTGAGAAATGGAAGCTGGACGCATGTTGAAATACATGAATGAAAATCATCCATCCAGCTTCTATTTATCAAGCATTCTATTCATTAATCCAGCCTCTACTTCAGATATAAAAATACCATTATCCAGCTTCCATTTCACCGGCGTTTTTATCAATCCAGTTCCAATTTAAACAAGAACATTTTCATCAATTCAGCTCCAGTTTAAGCACGAACACTTCAAGCAATCCAGCTCCAATTTCAGCATGAATATTTTCATCAGTCCAGCTCCAGTATGAGCAAGAATATTTTCATCAATCCGGCTCCAATAATATTGTCGTGTAACATTTGTCGTGAACCAGCTGTCGGTGAACGAATTGTCCGTGAACCAGTTGTCGTTGAACCAGTTGTCGGTGAACCAGTTGTCGTGGAACCGGCTATATAGGCGTATAGCCTACGCACGCATGTTATAGTTAGGCCTATAATATTATGTGCACCGTGCACGCATTTCATGATAAGAATTGTTGTGCCTATTAGTTTATTACACAAGCTTATGGAAGTTTAGACTACTTCAATTTATTGCTTATATAATATAATTGTGTGTTTTGAGGACTGGTATAAATATAGGCTAGGCCTAATATAGCCTATAATTTTTACATCGGTTTTTCGTATATGCTTTCAGGCGGACTGACAAGTTCTTGTCAGCTTCAGCTGCCGGCGTCAGCATCAAAGCATCCGCCTACGAGTGACATGTATTGGTTCTGACATCTTCTGTACATGATCCAACCATCGCGAAATCCCCGTATGTATACTACACTGCAGCGTTGAGAAGCGACGTAAACATGTTGCCTATTAAATTTCTTCAGTCGCTTGCAACTTGCAAGGTTGCTTGTATGCGCGCACTTAACTGAAACTCAGATACTTTACAGTAGCAGTACACGCGTAACGTCTTTCGATATCGACTTCTACAACTTTTCAGGGGCTAAAAAAAGTGCAACGACTCAACTTCTCTCAGATTAAAGAATGCTAAACTTACGAAGATAACATGTAGAAAGGTAGGCTTTAAAACCCGCATCGAAGTGCATGAACACAAAGAGTCATTAGACTGTAGAGAAAGGCAACTCAGATACTTGCAATGATGTACCTGCATACATACAGTTATTACAATGTATACAGCACCTAAATTTGTTTTCAATGACTACATGCGTAGGATCTAGGACTTCTCGGTCAATGTGATGGTGTATAGGCCTACTATAGCAGTCACTGTTACTGATGGGAGAGTGAGTCAAATGTCCGTTCTACTCTAATATTGTACTACATATATAGGCTAAGTATGTATGTATGTATGTATGTATGTATGTATGTATGTATGTATGTATATAAACATTTATATAGCGCCTTACATTAACCCAGCGAAAGTGTGAGGTCACTCGACGTTATAATGTCAAGGTTTCTAAGGGGGAGGGGACAAACCGACATCTATGAGCCGGTGTCACGAAATAGAGTATTCCCATTAATAATTATAATCGTATCCGGCGGTATCCCCCAGATGAAGAGAAGTTGAAAAGTCATTCCGCGTGTTTTAATTTTTGCAAATTAATTTCCATTTGCTTTGAACATTGCCACTAATAGGTGGAAATGTTATTTCTACCGGCTGACTTTATTTGCTTTTCTGCTGAGAGCACGTAGAACATTTAGAACTCTAAAGAACATCTAGAATCACTGAATAAATTCGAGTTGCGTTGGTTTTAACATTGCCTAGGACCCTAAAAACAATTAGAGTAATTTTATACTTTGATTAGGCCTGCCGCCTTTATAGTAGGCCCATACAGCATACTTGAAAATTATAAATTGGGCCTATACGCATTTTTCAATAATTGGGATAGAATGGTTTATCCCCCGGAATGGGCCCGGATACTCTATACCCGGTATATTCCATCCCGCCAGATGGCTTTCAGGGGGAAGTAGAGTATCCCATGACACCGGCATATGCAAGTCGCTATTCGAACGAGCGTGTCTACATTGCCTCCCCCACGTGCAATGCATGTAGGCTACGTGTAACAGCTGCATACTGTGTAGTCTGTGCTCAGCGTCAGCTTATCTGTAAACGCTTTTCTCACCAGCGGCGTAGGCTACATCATTCCTGAATCGGTGGCTGCTCCAGTTCTATCTATCGCGGTTATAAGGTAGGCCTATAGGCCTATATATCCTACTCTCACACGATGTTACAACCGGAGTTATAACCTCGGCGATAGGGAGCTTAAATCACATTTTGAGGAGAGGAGAAGGCTGCATGCATGCCGCCGCTGCGTTAGAAGCATCATCACGGCTTGTTGGCATCATGGCATGCTGTTTCGTGGTCGGCCGCACGAATGAAATGAGTTCATCAATCATTCGACACGTGTCTGTATCTGGCAGGAACGATGAAAGACTACAGCGAAGAAGTAGAAGGATATAATGGACCGATAGACAGATGGACGGAATGACGATAGGCGGAGCAATTGACGGTGATAGAAATCGACAGATTTGAGGGAGGGGAGAGAGAGAGAGGAGAGAACTAGTAAATTTACAGCAATGCGAGTCGACGAACTGTTTAATTGTTACTTAATTGTTAGGCCTATTTAATTTTATAGGCAAGGGCGGCCTATATAGGCCTACAGTGCTAGAACCTTTCCTATCCTATCACCAATGAAGAAACAGTTCTTACCTCGAACTTGACTTGTCTACTGATGTCTGATCGACAGTTTCGATGATGTTTAGTTCGAAATGACAATTTATGTCCATTATTCGATTCCTAGGCTACATTAATTGTCAGTTAGCTTAATTGCGTTTCCACAATGCGTCATTGTGGAACTTCTATTTTTAATCGATAATTTTCAGTTTTAAATGCGCCATCTCATCTCTTTAAAGTCAGTAATCTAATTGAACTTCGATTTTAATCGACTCATTGCCAAGAGCAGTTGGATGACGTCATTGGTATAACAACCACTCGATGACGTCATCATCGAAAATCGTTATCAGGCCTGCCTAACTACAAGTTAGTTATTTGGGCCTATACGACACGGCATGAGCCGCTGTCTTACATGCATTTTCCAAGTCCAAAATAGAGAGCTGCAGCTAAGCATACGTCATATGACCTCGGAACTAATAGTAATCACTAATCACAATATCAAGGCCTTAGACCATTATACCTCCCTATAGCTGCTTGCCACGCCAATCACGACCCAAGGCAAAGTTTAAACCATCTGAAAATCTTTGATCCAGAGAGTCGGTCACTCTGACGTTTCAATCGAAGCTAGGCCTATGTGCAGTTTTTACAAGGTAGGCCATGGGAAACAATGCGCCTTCGCGACGTTCTGTAAGGAGTTATATACATGACCATAGAATTTACATAGGCCTACATAAAAAATCTTGGAGACTCTGAAATTGACAATGTTTAATAACTGGCGCACAACATCATTTTAAATATATAAATCGGAGCAATAGAAAAATAATACGTGTACAACAAAGTGGAAAGTCAGCACAAATAATATAAGCAATTCAGCAAAAAATTCTTTGGCAGCAGACACCAGTTAAGCTTACATGCATAGTTGCATACATATATAAATATTATATATAAATATAGGCATAGATCGTATAAGAAAAATGACATCAAAAAGAGGCACTGGAAGCAATGCATTCATTTACACTGTGCACCATTATAGAGGTTAAGAGATATATTAGGCCTAGGATTATTCACAACAAATGATGGTATACTCTACAATCTTTGCAAAACCCGTAATCAGTAAATGAGTCTGCAGGCTTAAGTTATGTCATGTTATGTCCACCATAGACCACTATAATAGGCCAGGTTATAGCCTACAGCCCTACACGGACACAAAACAGGTTGACAGGTTGTCCTAACTTGTTGCTGTTCCGAATGCATCTTGAGAATTCATGTCAGTGCCAAACTTTCTAAGCGATAAACTATGTAGATATGATTCTGGAATATTCGTCTGGAAACTCAATATCATAACTACACATCGTACACAAATTGATGCTACATTATTTTCTGTGTCAACTATGGTTTTTGATTTCAAAGGCATTTAGTGCAAGTAGCCAAATTCCGTAATTAAATGGTATGACCCACATACACATATATTACACACCTATACTCAGCAGATAACGAGTATTGCGGAAGAGAAAAAGGACAATGGATGCAAAAAGAGAGATATAATAACATAGAACCACAATAAGCACACATAATTTCCAATCAACTAACCAGTTAACAATAAGCCCATAAAAAGAATTACAACAAATAAGTAGGTCTACAGCTGGCACATTAAACTTTATACATATCATTATTTTAAAGCAAACGAGAAGTGGATTCCAATATTATATGTCCGATTTGCAAAGGAATGTCTGAACTCCCGACATTGAATCAACCATTGGTTCTCTATGGGAATCCAAGTTCGGCTCCACATATCAGCCGCTCATCAATGTCAACTCTTCTGGTAAACTGAGCAATATATATATATATATATATATATATATTAAAAATATATATTATATTCACGTATAAACTTTTCAGTTCTAAATGACTAGCATCAGTTAGGCCTGCACAGGCAACACTGCGAAATACTTAAATGGCATAATAGAATAGTCTCTAGATGCAATACAATGAAACACAGACTATTTAGATTCAAAATACCTATAAACTTTCTTCAAGTTACATTTCCGAACACTCCAACTACTTACTAGTCACATATGCTTCACTTCATATGCTGCATTCGTGCAAAGCTGATGAACACCTGCTCTAGCGTTGTCTGACTGACCGAATAATCTTCAATCTTGAGATGGTGTTTGGCTCTCTCGATGATCCCAAATATCTGAGACCAGCTCAAGTTGGGAGTTTGTATCTGGTAATTCAACAGACCTTCATGGACATCTTTCAGGACGCTTCCAGGGAATGTAGAGCTCACAAACAATTTAATTTGATTAACATTCTTCTGACTTTCCTCTGTAGTGTTTGCTTCTCCGCCTCCTCCTCCTCCTCTTCCTCCTGTCTTGATGATCAGTGTGTAGCCTTCAGTGAACTTCGATTTGAGGTGTTGTATGCTTCCCAGGCATTGGAACCTTCCATTCACCATGATTACAATACGCGTACAAAGCGCCTCACACTCTTCCATGCTTGAAAATACAATAGAACACATGACCAATTAGAAGAAAAAAACAGTCACATAAAAATCAGATGTCAATTGTTGACCGCTTGAGTTATCGAAATTTTAATGATGAGAAAAAATGCAACAACACAGCAGGGATACGAATATGTACGATAGCATCATTCAGTCAAATTTGACAGGTTGCATAAAGCATCCTAGAAGTGGTCTACTGCTGATGATGATGGTCTAAAAAATTTCATCATTACACCTTATAATGACATCGATGAAAATTTGACGAGACCTCATAGGGCCTCTTAAGAGAGCATTTGGACATGTTGGCACGAACTGAATACTAAATACTACACTTAAAGACACAAGTGAGCAAAATGAAACCCAGAAACACGTTGAACAACCCGTGATTCAATTTGCATATTCAAATGCAAAACCTTTTGTCCAATATTAAAGCATATAGCTGTGCATTTAAACGATGAAATGATAAAAAAATTACCTATGTGAGGTGAGTATAAGAGTTCTTCCACGTTTGCGAACTGCATTTAAAGTGTTCCATACAGTTCTTCTCGTCACAGGATCCATTCCAGTCGTTGGTTCGTCAAGAAAGATAATTGGCGAATCTCCAATGAGAGCTATGGCGACACCCAGCTTCCTCTTGTTTCCACCGCTGTATAATAGCAATTTTTTCAGTGTCAGCGACAACGATAATTAATTATATCAACATGGAATGAACTGTCATTATTAGCGAGTCGGATTTTGAGAGATCCAAGAGATCCACCAGTTCGTGTGCACAGAGAGCAAGGCCATCAGGTCTTTTGCAATCAACCCTGGATAAACCAGGTGGATAAAGCAGGTGATTCCGTGATTGCAGGAAAACCCACACTATCAGCATATTAAATCATACCAGGTTACATTACATCATTATTAATCCTACTATTATTATTATTATTATTATTATTATTACTAAATGACTAACAAATGCGAGTTAATTTAATGTAAACAAATATACTGCAGTTACTGCACATGCATAAAATATGCAGAAAGTAGTTTTATGATAATAGCTGTAAAATGAATGACTAACCAGAAATAGCACACTTCTTCATTTAATATCAATCATTACTCGCCTGAGAGTTTTAGTCTGTTGGCTGGTATAGTCTTTCAGCAGTAAGCGGTCAATCATGGCATCCACTATTTGGCTTCTCTTTTCACTAGATACACCGTGAATGCAGGCAAACATCCACAGGGTCTCACGGACAGTCAACAGATCAATAAGAGCGTCCGACTGGGGACAGTAGCCGATATACGGATAGACCTTGCTTCTTTTTCCCCAGACACTTTTTCCACCGACGAATGCACTACCAAAAGACGGTTTCAGCTCTCCCGTCAGAATTTTGAAGCACGTTGTCTTACCCGCCCCGTTCACCCCAAGTAGCCCGAAGCACTCGCCGCTGTGAATTCCCAGACTTAACTTGTCAACAGCAGTGAAATCGTCGAATGCTTTTGTCAAGTCCTGTATGAAGACTGGATCGGATTGCGAGAGATCCCCAACTGGTGTGCTCAGAACGCGATCTCTTTCACGGAGAACGTCGGAATCTAGAGAGATCGCCAATTCATTGCCAAGTTCCATCTCTTCATTCTTTATCTCTGCTTTCAGCTGGGCGCTCCTCCCCTTATGTCGTCGTCGTCGTAATGAGATCGCAGTCGTGTCAATGAGAATCAGAATGAGGAAGAGCACAACACTTTGAGAAGCCATAAAACACAGTGATCGTCCAATGCCTGGATCTTGCCATGCAACATAATTGTCGATATCTGAATAACAAGACAAAGCAAAGCAAAAACACATTTATCAACCCATCAGAAATATATAAATACAGCTATTTGCAAAGTGTAAACTGATCCCATTACAATATGAGGTTGCTTCTAGGTCTTCAAGTCCCATCAGATGCTCAAAAGCACACCCTTGGAACTATGACATGGTTTGGTTCCTTCTAGACCAAGGTGTGTGACTATCATTCTTTCGGGGCAACTCCGAATGCTGCAACTGGGTATTTCTTTGGAAAATGGTCTGGCTTCGCACCTACCGGTAAGTCTTTGCAATAAGTTTACATGAATGCACCAAAGTTCTGATGATGCTTGTCGACAAAAAATTTTGGAAGGCTAAAAAAATATTTAACTTAAAATTATGTACTGCACAAAAAAGCCTAACATCCAATTTAAGAAACATTCCTGCATAATTGATCCACTCTGACATACAGACCTGTAGTCACAGATGAGCAGGACATGGACTGGTTGGACTGATCGCCAATACCACTGCAAGGACGACGACTTTGAGAAAGAGGGATAAAGCTACGAAACGCTTTCTCAAAACAGAAATTCGGCAGACATATGTACAGCACCCATTCAAGGTCCCTTGCGGCAGCTGGTTTAAAATATTCAACGACTAGTAGAATAACTGGAGAAACAATACCTAGAGAAGACCAAAAACACAATTTTATGTTTAAAAAATTAACATTGAAGATTTCCTCACTGAATTTCTGACTACCATTCATGACAGATTCGTCCAGTTAATGAAGAAAAAACAAATATCAAATTGCACCATAATAATTAGATAATTTCTAATGACGAATTTAAACAAAAATTATTCACAGAAAATCATGAGGAAATCGTTTCAAACTACAGACGTTCCAGTATGCTGGAATAAGTTGTCTCATACATAAAAAGAATACATAAATATCTTACGTTCATCAAATTATATTTTATATATATATATATATATAATTATATATATATATATATATATATATAAACTATTAAATTATAATATATATATATATATGTATAAAGCAGTCTGAGCTTGACTTACTAGACCCAAAGAGAATCACAGTTATCCAACAATATCCAGTTGACGGTGTTTGAAAGAGGAAGGACCAGACGTAGACAAATGGAATAACGGAAAACCCGTAGAAAATAAAATCCAAAAGTACAAACCTGAGGAAAATACAAAATGGAAAGGTTATTGGACTTATTCTACAAATAATATAACACTCAGTGTTTTTTTGCGATACTGTTTTTTCTGTGCCTTTCTGTTGTTTTTTGGCAAAGGTTTCAATAAAGATTGATTGATTGACAAAGGTATATCCTATTTCATCTTGGATTTTGACCTGGCCTATCCCCATGGACAAAAACTAATATTCTTTTTCACAAAATCGTTAATTAACGCCTTTTATATTATGATAACAATGCTATTGAAGTCCTTTAATGAGATTTCATTAGAGTCCCCAATCCGCCCCCATAGCTACAAAGTTCGCTTGTGTTTCCGATTGACAAACCATTATGAATGTTTCAACTGAAAACAAACTAAAAAATAACTTTGTATCTAGACAATCATGTGCTCAGTGAAATTTTGAGCTGATCAGAATTTGCATGGCTCTAGTGCCCCAACAACAGGATCAAGTTTTCATTAAGCTATAACATCATAGTCTGAGTAGGTTTATCCCTACCATCCTACTCAGAGATTTGGTCCTGGATAGAGTGAGGTAACAGTTCCATCAGTTGCCACCAAAGATAAAGTTTGCTTTAAGCTATAATATCATAGTCTGAGTAGGTCTATCCTTACCATCCTACTCAGAGATTTGGTCCTGGATAGAGTGAGGTAACAGTTCCATCAGTTGCCACCAAAGATAAAGTTTGCATTAAGCTATAATATCAATTATACACTGTGTCCCAATAAATCGGGACCCCTTTTTATAATGTGAATAAAACAGGCAAATCTTAATCGATTTTCAAAATTTCAAAACTGTTTTTATCCTGAGATAATTATCTTACATTGCTTCAATGAATGGTTGCAATTGCTGGAATGGTTACCTCACCCTATCCAGGACCAAGTCTCTGAGTAGAATAGACCTACTCACAGATTTTGCAGAGGCTCTTTTCTGTTCTTGTAAAACTGCAATAACCTCAGCAAGATGTTAAATGTTCAAGTCGCGTTAACATACGTATACCCGTACACGAAGTTCATGGCAATTATGCTCCACTCGTAACTTAAAACTCTTTAAAACTCTTTCTTACAAATCCAATCCAGATCTCTCCCCTTCCTCTCATCTCTCTCTTGTCCCTCTAAGTCTAAGTACCATTTGGTGCAGTATTTCATCGTACCGCTGCTACAACATTAGAAAACACACCTCACCAATGTTGTTACTGTCCTAAAAAAATTACTAAGACTACCACCAAAACCAGTATCACCACTAGAACCACAAAGTTCTATGACCACTAACACGATCACTACCACAACACCCATTATATCAACTACTAAGTACCTTCGAGGCTAAAGAACTGGCAATGGAGAGGGAGCAGTGGAGAAAAGTGCGTTGCCCAATGTGCAGACATGCACAGGAAGGACTAAGTACTAAATACGTACTAAGTACCATCCAATCCCTCACAAACAAGAGATAAATTGCTATTGTTTTGTTGCAGTTGTTGCTATTTGCTACAATTACCGGTAATCAGATGAAAATGTGATGAATTTAGTTTGTTGTTCAATTACCAGATTGCAACTCCCTCTGTGTATGGCGACAACTGCGCACACTCCAGCATGATGACCGCGATGATCGTGGGAATAAGAAATGTAAGAAAATCTCCGAGAAATGTAGCAAACCAGAAGTTGCAAAGTTTAGCACCGCTTAATAACTGAACGTGCTTCGATCCGGTCACTCGTTCCTTTATCAAGAACATTGGAAACATGCAAATAAATATTACAATTCCTATGGGCAGGATATATTCAATGTTTGTCCCTTGCTCCAGAGCATTTCGTCTCTCATTGTTGACTTGGCTCTTGTGTATCCACGGCAGTGGGTGGTTGATGGTTTGAATGTTGTACTCCTTGTTACCAAAGCAACGCATCAGTGCATCAGCGACTTGCGACAGTGAAATGGCAACTGTGTGATGGGCTGCATTGTTGAACCAACCAGTTATTGTCATACTTCCACCTGGACTTTCATTTGTTTCGATGGTAGCTCCAGTCAGGTATTTGGTATTGTACAGCTCAGCACTGCTTGTAGCAATGGAAAGCAGGAAGCTGCCAATTGTGTTGTTATAATCGGACGTGCTGTTAAGATAAATCACACTTCCACTGCTGCGTGCAACGTCTGCATAGCAATTCACTACTTTGAAGGCTTCATCATCTTGTAGTGAAGGCTGTAGGACAACTTCAACTGGAGTAATTGGATTGATGAAGTGGCTAAGATCAAGGTACATTGGTGCATGGTCTTTGACTTCCTTAAAGGTCATTAAATCCCGCAACGCATATGAAATCATTGCTATGAAAAATGCAAGTGGAATCAGCACACTGTTGTAATCCCGCACGTAATAAACGATCCGCTTAACAAGCATGCCTTGAATCTGCAGGCAATGCCGTTTACAGACTGATGCATTTCGAAATGCAACGCCAAGAGCTAAAACACAAAACAACATCCGTAACCAAAGAACATTAAAAAGTGCTTTTATGACCATTATTCAGAATGTCTAACACAGCTCAACTAAGTACAAGTCCCTCAAGTCTTTTTTCTTTGTTCGTGGTTGGGCTGGGAGCGCCTCTGAGTAGTTTCTTGAAGGGGCGCTATATAAATGCTCTGAATGAATGAATGAATGAAGTAGAGAAAAAAATAGCAGAATTAACCTTTACATATCAGCAAGACTTACTCTAAAACAAGTGCCATGAGTATTACACGAATTCCCAATGATCTACAAAGACATTTCTTTAAGATCTGATTGCATAATCTAAACACTTGCTAAGATTTTCCCACAAGCAGTAAGTTACTCAAAAGCGATCTTGTAAGGATTCAAATATGATAACGGCATAAATTCGTACATTTCCTATTTTCTGCTCCTCTACAGCTTCTCGAATAACACAAAAGTTGAACTTTTTGGTAATTTGATTTTAGGCACTGCTCATCATAAAAATATATTCAAAGGTGCTACAGCAACTGGACCCATTTACCCAAAAATCAATTTTCCATGCAGGAAAATTTCTCTAAGGAGTTCATTTTAGACTGACAGATCAAACAATAAAGTTCTATGCGGCACTCTGGAATTTCAAATAATGGGAGCAACTAATTCACCTTATACTACTGAACACTTGTACCTCTTCCTATTTTTAAGGAGCACACAACTTGAAATGATTGCATTCTTACACTCACTGCATTTGTTAAAAATAAGTTAGTAGGGCTATATGAAAAATCAGAATTAAAAAGTGAAAAGTAATGGAATGCTTAAAAAATTGCCTAATTCACGGCAAATTCGTGGCACCAATTCTCAGTCAGGTGTAATATGCCTTTTGGATACCGTTTTGCATGTTCCATACATGATTATGCTTGTGGCTTTTCCATCGTAATAAATTGCAACATTTAGACAATCCAGCAAGATATACAATATATGCAGCGAAGAGCATATTCCGTGGTTGGTCCAGCTATCTGGAATGGCCTCCCTACGGCTCTCCGTTTCTTCCTCGTGACTCTGCTGGCTCTTTCTACCGGCTTCTCAAGACCTTTCTTTTTGACCAGGCCTGGGTTGGGAGCGCCTCTGAGTAGAGATCTTGAAGGGGCGCTATATAAATTTATGTGATTGATTGATTGAAAACAATCAAGTAAGATATACAAAATTTATTTTAAAAACAAATATAATATCAACATAATCATTGATTTCAACGATTTCTTTACATCAGCACAGGCATTATCACTTAGTCAGAAAGTAAAAATAAACAATGTCCTAGCTACAGATTAGTCATGATCAAGACAGTCGTGAATTCGTGTTATTCATCTAGCCCTTCTAAAAATTTAAATTTTCTTTACCTGAATCTTGTTCACCTTCTAAGAGAAATGTCTCATTGGAATCTTCTTGGAGTGGTGCCCCATCAATTACTGACCCTGCTGTCTGTCCAACCCTTTATGCAAACACATAAATGCAATTTAGGAGTCTCAGATCAACTTATATACAGTACCTAATTAAATTACTTCAGAGCACTACTTGGCCATGCGAGCCCTTAGGATATTTGCGAGTAATAAGGATGAGAGTGGAAGGCCGAGTCAATGTTATGGAGGCTTTCGGGTATTTGAATCCACATCCTTCTGTTTCTCGTGCCATCAAGGTTGTAGCCAGGATTTTATTGGTGTTTGCTCGACCGTGAACAAGCCAACAAGCAACTTAATCAACGGACTAAGGGAATGGGAGGATGATTTAATCTTTTGTAGACTGTCACAAAGAAACAAGAGCTTCAAAATGAAATGAAATTCTCTTTGTCCTAACATTCATGATTGTGCTAGTTCATGCATTATTTTCATGGTAGCATTATTTCAATTCGGAGGATGTTCAAATACCCCACTCCCTAGCTACGGCTTTGATTACCCTTCAACTATCATACTATACTTGATTATCCCTGTTCATCAATCATTTATTTCACATTAGTTATTATACATAAATTATTTCTGATGTCATCAGTAATTAGCTTACGGTGTATCATAAGCAACAGAAAGTTCCGTGACAGAGAAATTACGCAACATCCGTGACGATATAAAATTTATCAGAAGTGTATCGAGATGTTACACTTCTGATAAATTTATCAGAAGTGTATCTAGATGTTACACTTCTGATAAATTTATCAAGTGTATCTAGATGTTACACTTCTGAGAAATTTATCAGAAGTGTATCTCAGAAGTGTATCGAGATGATACACTTCTGATAAATTTCACTAGCCACATTAGTTTCCAGGCAGACTAAAATCAATAATGCTTTCTGCCATTTTGTTGAGATGATTACGTTGCTTTCTTGCATTGATTAAAATGTATTAACAAGAATCCTGAAGTTTCTGTGTCACAACATACTTGAGAAAGACTTCCTCCATTGTTGTGACTGAAGCTCCAAAGCTTTCGACACCGAGCATCTCTTGATCGTTCTCAAGCCTCGAGAAGAGTTCCTCAAATTTGTGAGACTGATCCCGTGGCAGTATGAAGGAAACTTCTGCTCCTACAGTAGACTCCAGCTGAGCCTCAGGAACATGACTCTTTATGACTTCACTCAGGTTATCCACATTGCAGTCTGCATTCTTCAGAATCTTCATATGGTACCCAATCCCTAAACAAAGTTTATAAACTGCAAACCCTATCTCTCTGTCTATAAAATTATATTATATACTAGCTGTACCCGGCCACACGTTGCTGTGGCAGAAAAGACCTTCCCCTCCCCTTCCCCTCCCTGTACCCTCCCCTCGCCCTCCCCTTCGCTCTCCGCCTCCCCCTTCGTCCCGCTCCCTCCGCTCCTTTCCTCCCTCACACCGTCCCTTCCTGAGAGCGGATATAGCCCAAGAATGGTGAAAGGCCGGAAAATTATTATGCGACTCGCTTATGACGTCACGGCACGCGACCTCATTCATGTTTCGTCTGGTGGCTGTCACTGTGAAGGGGTTTCTGAAATCTGGCAACGTGCGGTTTTGTTGAATTTGCAAATGGCGGTCGAGCGGAATGCAAAGTTCACTTTTTGTGGAAAAGATTGCGTTTTTCGGATAAAAAGCAAAATGGACACTCTTCTATTGGAATGGAAGGTTTTGTTAAATTTTCAAAACAATCTGTGCGTCTGTTTTCGAGAACACTGGGAACAAACTATTGGAAAGTTTCATTTTTATTTATATAGATAATTTATATAATTATCTATATATATATATGCATATAAATATATATGTATATGAGTTTTCTGCTGGAAGGCAGGTCGAGTGGCTTTAATGCCATCCAGTTATATGAGATTAGTGAGGTGGCTTCCTGCTGCCTTCTTCACAGAACAGACAAATGTGGGTTAGCAACTTGTCCAGGGTTGCTATGCAATAGTATGCAGTGGTTTGAGGTAGATTTGAAATGTGACCCTTCAGTCACAAGGCACAGAACATACCACTACACAATACACATATTACACATACATATAATATATACACCACCGCATCCTGCATACACAAGACTTTAGTGCACCCCAGATCTCTATACGATGAAGAGAATTGGTACAATTTTAGCTTCCATACCATATTTATTTTTGAGGAACATTGGAGTCCCGTAGCATTGAATTTGTCCGTCTGCCATAATAGCAATCCTATCACCAAGCTGGTCGGCTTCGTCCATGTAATGTGTTGACAGGACTATAGTTCGACCTTTCTGCTGACTTTGCAGAAGATCCCACGTCTGCTTACGTGCTTCTGGATCCATCCCCGATGTCGGTTCATCCAAGATCACAAACTGCAATTAGATCAATCCAGAACACATTATTATCAACCGGCAAAAATGACTGGCAATAGATGACGAAATTCAAACTCTGTTGAATCTGTTTATTTGAATAAGAATCATAATTTATTCTTTTAATGAACAATCCGGTTGACAGACCACAACCGGTTAGAGTTATGCAATTGAAACAAATCACAAAAGCGCAAATGACAGAAGACATAGATCTTAACAACTAACACGACAGCCTGCAATACACGGCGCTAATAGCAGCCTACAAAGCACGTCTATTAACGGGGGCTCGAACTCTGGTACGATGATTTCCATGCCTGCATATTATCCAATGCGCTACCGGGGCACCCCATGAATCAGCTTCTGATGCCAGCCATTTCGAGGCAATGGGTACATGTAATTCATCTCATTTTACTAAGTCATTTCTCAATACTTGATAAAAAAACTAAATAATAGTGGACCCTTTCTGACAACTCACACTGGTACTCCCCTGAAATAGTTGGATAGATGGATGGTCAACTAAGTCGAGTATTACATGGATGCTCAATGATGGTCATCCATCCAGAAAAATGTTGATTGAATTTACATTACTGGTCAGCATCTACTAAGTCACAGTCAAACCATCATCTGTCTACTATCATCCAGCAGCAGCAAGTGAGAATTCTGTTTACCTTAGAGTCAGCTATCAGAGCGATTCCAACACAGAGCTTCCTCTTCAATCCACCGGATAGGTTTATCGCATCCACATCCGCCTTGTCTTCCAAGTGCAACGCTTCCAACATTCCGGAGACTTTACTATCAACCTCCACAGATGGACATCCCTTCAACTAAACACAAAACAATTGCCGTTTAAAGTGAACATCATCTAATATTAAAACTAGCACAGGATATCCATGTCTTCACATGAGGCCTAAATACCATGAAATTACAATTACATTAACCCTAGTTATTACAGGTAATAGACGACACTGCAAAAAATAACTTGTATATGAAACCAACAATGAAAAAATACCTCTGCAAAGAAGATCAGATGCTCTCTCACTGTCAACCAATCAAAGAGAATGTCGTGTTGTGGGCACAATCCAAGGTTTTCTCTGATTTCTGTCATCTCAGATTTAATGCTTAATCCGTTAATCAAAGCAACACCATCGGTTGGAGACAGAAAACCTACAAGTAAAACACTACCTGTTAGTACAGTTAGATTAATTCCTTCTCTCACAGTATACTGAAATAGCTAAATATAAATAAAAACCAATTCCTCCCGACTACAGCACGGACACTGAATCGGAGTTTCATGCCAAAGCGCATGAGCAGCTGTGTGTGAAGGACTTGCTCACTGCTCAGGGTCCATACGCAGCGACTTGAGGTGGATTCCAACCCACAACCTACCAGCACCAAGGCACCAAAAATACCCCTACACTAAGGGCCCTACAGGGCCTACACCGCCGTGCCCCATAAACAGTACCTAGTATACCATAGAAGTCTCCATCTTAGATTAGACTTGAATATAGAGAAACCTGTGAGCATGAACATCGTCGTTGTCTTTCCAGCTCCGTTCTGCCCGACAAGTGCCGTGATGTTGCCCTCGTAGATGTCGATGTTCAAGTTGTTGACAGCAAGAATGCCGTTACTTTTAAATTTCTAGCGGCAGTAAACAAACATGCAAATACATTCCATACATTCACAACCCTGATCTGTTAAGCAATACATGTCCTTGCACATTTTTCAAAGTCTATTAAGCTAAGCCTGCTAATTCAGATTGAAGTCACGTCTGACAGGTTAACCCTTTAATGCCAGAGGGTATATTTCCCATACCATTTACTACCATCTTGGCATTAAAGGGTTAATAGTGAACGACAGGTTTCAGGTTAATGGCAAAGTTAGACTGGTCTAAAAGTGACTGTGAAGAATTTAAATGCTTAATCTAAAAGGACTCTAAAGTGTGCATTAATCAAAATGCATAAGACATCTATCAGCCAATGGTTGCTTTAAGTCAAGCTATAGCCTGTAACAGTCCTTTGGAGAACAAGTTCAAGACAAGACAAAGTCAGAGATAAATACAAGCAGATAAGTGCTGAGTTTAATTCTAAGTGACTTAAGAGAATTTTGTCAAGAAGCACATAGTTGGGCAGTGCATTTCAAAGCATTACCGTAGACATGTCTTTATTCAATGGGCATCTAGCGTAGCGAGTGCAAAGAGTAGATAATACATCCTATGACTAAAAATTCCAGCAATTATAAGATTTCTTAAAAGTGGTACTTTTGTCAATCCTCTGATTTCGATTCCAACTTTCGCATCTGCCATAGGTTTCTCAAAACGCTCCTCATCATCACTTGAAATCAGA
The DNA here is from genome assembly GCA_945859605.1 of Lumbricus rubellus. Classification (NCBI taxonomy): domain Eukaryota; kingdom Metazoa; phylum Annelida; class Clitellata; order Crassiclitellata; family Lumbricidae; genus Lumbricus; species Lumbricus rubellus. The sequence continues at coordinate 18,647,318 of OX243814.1, forward strand.
AATGATGTGAGGCCTTGATCATTACCAACAATGTCACCATTGTTATGAGGAACCTCTACATTGCTACGGCCAGAAAAACAGGATCGCTGAAAAAAGAAACACATTCACTTTATTAAGAAATACAGTGATTTCGCAAACCAACCATATTTCTCGAATATTCAGACTAAACAATATTAAATCAAATCCTCTTCACCGTAAGAAAATGGACACTTTACGCAGAAATACCCAATGCAAAATAACAAAATATGAATAGAACTAAGAGCTAAGCCAAAAGTTTAAAATTTTAACTTAAAATCCAGACACATCAGATGAAACCAGTAAGAAAGGTTGCTCCTTATCACCGTTAAAGATCGCAATTGTGCACCGGACCAAAGTTTGATAGACGTTCAGAACCACGCTTCAGAAGGTTTCTTAAAAGTACTTACATATATGTAATACACAATAATTGTTAACACAGGCTATATTATAATAATCCTATATGACTAAATATTATTATAAAGGAGCCACATGATGTAATTATAGCAATTACTAGAAGAGCTACATAAAACATTTCACTATTAAGTACTGTGAATACTGAATACATCATCATCATGGTCCGGTCTGCTATTGCACTGTCTAAATTCCTCAGTCATACAGTTTCTTTTTGTTTCAATCATCCCCCATCCTATGTACCTGCATATTTAAGCATTGGCCATCTGACATGTATATAGTACCCGGTATATAAAATTGCACATTTTCCCTAAGAAAGGCATCCCACATTTTCCATACTGCAATTACTGCAAAAACAACCACATAAATACAAAAGACTATTGTTAATGAAGGCCTCTAACAATAGTCTATTGTGAATGAAGGCCTCTAAAAATGACTATTAGTAATGAAAGCCGCTAATAATGGCCACTGTGAACAAAGACCTATAATAAATGACTAAAAATTGATTATTGTTAATAAAGGCCTCTAATAAATGACTAAATATTGTTAATGAACGTCTCTAATAATTGTCTATTATTAATGACGGTCTCTAATAATGACCATTGTGAATGAAGACCTCCAAAAAATTACTACTGTTAAGTTAACGAAGGTAATCATTAAAAGTATGTTAATAAATATTGTCTTAGATTAAGAAACTTACCAGAGAATCCAAGACGCGAGGTATAAGAGTCACGGAATCGAGGTACCAGGCGATGGTGGCATACAGGATAATATCGACAACGAGCATACCAAGAACATGCAGCATAGTCCAACTGTCATCAGCGCTGAACGGTTGGTACAAATTGCTGAACTGCATTCCAACACCTAAAAGTTTGTGTCACTCTCATTTCACTACTTCTTTCGAGATTGCACTAAGCCAAGATTCATTCATTCATTCATTCAAGTATTTATATAGCGCCTCTTCAAGGAAACTACTCAGAGGCGCTCCCGACAAGTGTGAGATGAACATAATTATTTTGACAAACCTTCAAATTATAAAAAAGAGAAGAACATCAATCCCAGATTTATATTAAAAACTTAAAACTGCTAAATTTCAAAAACACAAGTTTATCTGCTTTGACAAAGAGTCTAAGGGTCTCACTGCATCTATGACGTATTCTCAGAAATCCTTTGTGCGCAGTTGCCCGCAAAATGTATTGACACTTCTGTCACGGTTGATTATAATTATATATATGAGTATCACACAAAGAATACGAAGATGACTTGAGCACATACAAGGATGAACAGCAGGAGAATAACAATATAGAGACTCTACAACAAAGAGAATAGAAAGTAAGTTTAATTAGAGTATTCCCATGTGGTAGTATTAATAATTGGATGCGGTGGTGTAGTGGTAAGTTCGTTGCCTTGTGACCAAATGGTCGCAGGTTCTAATCTAATTCAAGCCACTGCCTAGCGAACTTGGACATTGGACAAATGGCTCACCCATAATTGTCTGTGAGGAAGGCAATGGGAAACCACTTCACTTATATCATCCCCAGGTGGCTTTAAAAGCCAATGGACCTGTCTTTGGGCAGAAAACTCGTCATCATCAGCATAATTCAATATCTAAACATATGTCTGATTCCTTAGTATAACGTTCCATCCACTGAGCAAGACGAGGTCAATACAACACTACAGTCTGGGATCGACATAAATGCAACCATCCGGTTTAAACCTCGTCGGCACATATCTGATGAAACAACGATGAAGAGGGGAAGAAAAAGACAAAGAACAAGAAGAAGTAGGCCTTCCACTGATAAACAAAAATAAACAAAATATAAAATCCTACTTTCATAACATTATAGTTTATATCAAACTTGTCGACCACCGACAGGCTAGTTCCAAAAGAAACTGCAGTTAGATACACAAGTCAACCACATCCTTGTCGCCACCAAATCTCATCACAAATCATCATATATTCCAATCAATTTTAATCTAAATTATGTAAAAACTCTATACATTCATCACATCCTTACAATGAGAGCGTTAAAAAAACAGACAGCATGCAGAGTAGCATACCAATGCTTTCAAACTGAGAAATATGTGCGTAGCCAAGCATAAGTGCCACATTGAAGTCAAGTGAAAATGCCAGTTTTCTCGCCACATTCCATTTGTTGTTGATAACGACGCAGCAAGGCAGAGCGACGACGAATAATACAACGTATACAACAGTACTCGATCCAGCGTCGGCTGCAAACAAACAGCATAAGAAAAATTAATAAGGAGAAAAATTAGCATGAGATCAGCATCATACAGCAAGCCAAAATATATAGACACAAAGTGGGGTGCGGTGGTGTAGTGGTGGCATCGTTGCCTTGGAGCCGGAAGGTTCGAGGTTCGAATCCACCAAGCCGCGTAAAGACCTTGGGCAAGTCCTTCACTCCCAATTGCTCAGCGCTTCGGCGTGAAACTCCGATGCAGTGTCCGCTCTGCATTCGGGAGCGCCTCTGAGTAGATATAGCTTGAAGGGGCGCTATAACAAGTGCACACAAAAACAATACCAGCAACAATGAAGACCAAAAATGGAAGATGAATAAAGACGCCTGATAGGAATCATCAGAAGCAGGCAGAAAAACAGGTTGGGCCACATCATGAGGAGAAGACTCTTTCAGGACTAAGAACCATAACTGAGGGAAAAATGGCAGGTAATTTTAAGACAAGAGAAAGACTGAAGATGATGTTATGGAATCAAATGATGAAGGAAAGTTATAGCAAGCTGAAGAAGAATGCCTAGACAAGCAAAGAACCAAAGAAGAAGTAGGCCCCAAAATATACACAATAGAAACAACAAACAATGCAGAAGTCAACACACACACACACACACACACACACACACGCAAAATAGTTGCCAACATCAAATGAATGACGCCAATGGCAAGTTCCCAAAATGTAGAACAATGCAGATTTCTAAATGTCAACTGCATGTCACAATCTAACACAGGTACGGTACTACAGGTAGCGTCTAACAGCACGAATACATAGACACGAATGATCAAAACCAAAATCCAATACAAATCTTGCTGGTTTTGATCATATTGTTCTTTTCTGATGGCCTACATGTAACTCAGCCTAATGATGTCTGATTCTGGGCATGTGGCTACTCCCTTTGGACTTGGGACTTGAAGCTAGCACGTGCAGAAGGAACAGGAAGACATGACTCAAAAATAAGGCTGAAGTCTTTCATACCCATTTAGCAAAACACAGAGGAAAGATAGTCTGTTGTATAGTCCAAATTTTTGGTGCACACAATTTTACTGCGTTCAAAACAATATGAAAAATGAGGGAAAAAGAATCACTGATATCTGCAACAATCACTTAGTTTTCGTTATCTATAAACTAAGTAATCTTACCTTTCGAGAACAGCGTAGAAATCGCCATGCTAAAAGAAACCACTGCGAGAGAGAACAGGAGTAGAAATATAAACGTGATCAGACATGACGTGTAGCTTATCACTGCACTGTTTCCAATCTTCAAATGCAACGCTGCGGTTATGAGGACCATTGACATCGTCACAATGATGGCACTCTTGAAAAACCACGAACTCCAATGAATCCACGATTTCATACCCATCAGTTTCATTGATTCCTAAAATAAATTAATTTCTCAATTACTGCAGAAAGGTAATGCAGCATAATAATAATAATAATACGACAATTTCTATGGTGAAATAACACAGCACATGCCATTACATAGGCGCCTCTACAAAACACAAACCAATCAGTATGCCTTAGAAAACATATATACTACGGTACTTTATCTAAAGCCTGCGAGAAAAACATACATTACAGATGGGTCATTATAATTGTCAATCTCTGGGATTCATGCTTGGCTTGTTGAAAGATAGCCTTTTGATTACTTGCATCAACTATTCCGCTGGCAGTGTGAACCGCAGATAAGAATATGAACCAGTGTTAACATGAAAACATAAATTCCTCAGGAAATGAGATTTAACATAAAGAGCACTATCAGTGACCTGACCTAGTGTAGAAGTTACCTTGAGTTTCTTTTCCTTTTCTATTAGGATATCTTTGCATATGCGGTAAGCTGTAGTAATGAAACCAATCACAATGAAACCAGGGAATATAGCATCGAGCATTTTGTAGAGCCAATCGTTGCTGTATAATGGACGTGGATATTGCTTTAGCCGTAATTCAAAGTGATTCACGTCAAAGAATGGGTTCACTTCTTTAATGACACTCAAGTCCACAGCCTGTTGCACGGCAAGGAATCCTTCATAAAAGTCTCCTAAAAATAGAAACAATGAATGACATCTTAGCCTTCAGTTCAGCCTGTAGTTTTTTCGCATATTACAGTTAGCATGTCCTGTCCAGGAAACAAATGGTCTACATTCATTGCTACTCCTTAGAACTCTAATCCTTTCATAAACACTACAATGCATTATCACATATAGTTTTACCATATGCAACAAATTAGGGATGCACTGATTAGGTGATCATCAATATTCAGCCGAATACGAATAATTGGACCAACGAAATAGGTCAACAGACAACATTCAAAATTTAAATGTAAGCAAAAGTTTCAGTTCAGTAAATTTAATACATTAACTAAAAGTAAACAGTTAACTACAAGTAATTTTTGCATCCTTGTACCAGTCTGTATAGCAGACATATGTGCAGAAACAGATGTCACATGACCCCTAAAATATTCCTTTTGGTTTGACCACCACTATTCGGCTGAAAACACCACTATGTTCCTTTCTCACTTGAAAACTGCCTTATTTAGTCGTTGTTGAACTGGGAGCGCTTCTGAGTAGATTACCTTGAAGGTGCGCTATATAAAAGGTCAATAATAACAATAATAATAGTAATAATAATAATAATAATAATAATAATAATAATAACTAGTTATTTGGCCAAAAATTTGGCCACAAAGTGAATGTTTGGTACAGCCCTTTAAAAAATAATCCTTAGCCTTTAACCCTTTAAAAGCGAGTGGCAATCTATTTGCCACTACATGCAGGTATACTAAACAGCTAATGTTCAGCAATTTGCCACTAAAATAATGCATGTGGATTCACAAGATGTCACTACCAGATACTGTTTAACACAAAAAATCATAAAAAATCTTGTTTGACACAACGTACCTTATACTCCATTGGAATTCTAGGGTGGTATGAACGGCTAGTGGTAAGTATGTTGCCACATTATGGGCTTTTCTTGGTAGCACAAACGCCTAGTGGCAATTATATTGCCACCAATTTTTTTTGCTGATTTCAATTCAACAATGTTATACGCTTGATTACTTTCTCTTACCCATACATAATATGTATTTATATTAACTGTGCCTGCCCGGGGCGCCTGTTGCTGTTAAAGGGTTAAAGAAAAGAAACACAAATATTATATTTATCAAAACTTTTGCCTTTAATATATTTGCCTCCCGTCTGATATATGCTGCTCCTGATAACCATGCACTTCAAGATTTATTTGAAGCTGCATTCAGCAATCATTCTAAAGCCATAAAACTCATTATTTAGAACAGCGATTCACAACCCGTGGCCCATGGGCCAAAAGTGGCCCGCAAGGCCCAAAAATGGCCTCATCTCTCAAAGGATTAACAAAAATATATGAAAAAATTGACAATTTGGACAGGATGCTAAGGATGGAACACATAATTATTTTCTATTACAATTTATTTTACTTTGACGTCTCTAAATACCATCAAAAATTCATTTTGGATCGATTATAACAATTTTATAAGCTTTTAGTTAATTAAATTTTAGCCTTGTGGCCCACTAATGTTCTTCAACTAAGATAAAGTGGCCCTCGTGTCCTCCAACTTATAAAAAGTGGCCCTAAAGTCAAAAAAGGTTGGGAACCAATGATTTAGACCAGAGGTTCTCAACCTTTTTCCGCGCGCGACACACCTAAACTTGCAACCAAATTTCGCGACACACCATGCAATCGTCATGTGAATATCGTTAAAAAATTAAATTAAACCTAAGCCAGCTATAGCCTATAATTATAATTTGAAACTGCTACAAATTTTAATGAACGAATGTTGAGTTTTGTTGTCACTGAATGCTTTCTATATTCTAATTATTCATTCAACATTCAACATTTTACTAATCTAAATTTACGATTGTAGTCGTTTTATGACTCTTCATTGATTGTATCGATCATAGTAAGATGAGGATCCACAGGCTTTGTGAGTACAAGTTGTACAACACGTATAGGGCCTACGTCCTACCTACAACTGAGACTAAAGAATGAATAGTCCAAACCACTAGCACCGATAACTGAAGGCAAAACAAAAAACATGGGATAAAGGTAGCTGAACACTACCAAAACTAAACGCCCTTCAAAACGTCGAATAATTGTAACGGAAACTGGACAGCGCAGGCCTACAGTAATTTTTTCAGTTAAAAAACGGGCCATTTGGACTTCTGGGTCTTGTGCAACTTCCTTATAATATAATATATATTTACCATATTATGGTAAATTGTCACGCTCTGAATACGCAAACAACCTTTCCGCGTACTCAGTTTTAGAATCCACTTTTGCCACTTTTGTTTTTTCATGATAATTTCCCCCGTTATTTTCGAAGGTTACAGCACTGGGTAAAATTTTTGTCGGTGCGCTCGCTGACGTCTCAAAGGCCTACTGTAGTGAAGTCAATGTCAAAAAGGCATACATAGGGAGTAGGCTACATGTGGGTTTATAAGGCAAACATTGTGGCTGCTCCCGATTGAGATCAAATGGAATAGATAAATGAAGTCCTTCGAATTGCCTATATTCTCACAGCCTACGCCTATCAAACTGCTAAAGGGAACAAGTCAGCGTAGCCTAATGCAAGAACGACGTTGTAGGCTAAGCTGTGAGAATTCGCGACACACCAATTCTTCGCGACACACCAGCGACACACCACTTTTACGCGACACACCTCCGGTCGCTTCGCGACACACTAGTGTGTCGCGACACACCGGTTGAGAACCTCTGATTTAGACTAAAGTAGAAATTTTTTTATATAATCATCTGGTGTTGTTAAAGGATCTCCCTTAGAATGCTCACCTGGTGGCACTTAGTCTAATACATGAATCAGCATCCAAATGAAGATCTGTATCATCAGCCTACCTGGCTGCAGCTCTCCTCCATACATGTCAGCCTGTTGCTGGGAACCGCTTTTAGGCGTGTCCTTGCTGATATCCTGAAGACCAAACGTGGCAGCATACATTTCAGCTCTCAGGCGAATCTTGTAAGTAATGTTTCTGGGTAGATTGGTTTTACTGTTGAAAAGAAAGACAATTCCACCAAACACGTCGTCGGCCGTCTTCAAGTGTTCAACCAGATCGTCCTCAGCATCAAAAGCCAAGTCTACAAAGGCACACAGCAATTTCAAAGCATAAAAAGTACCTCAACATTTAGCTGCGCTCATCAATAAACAGCATAGGACTGAACATCAATGATAGTGGAGTTCTGATGAAGAATAATAATGTCATCAAGGTCATCTGAATGGCATTGTAAAACAGTTTAACCCTTTAATGACGAGCATGCACTAAAATGTTTTGGAAAGTGAACCCAGCACAGCTCATGGTTAATGAAACTGAGGTCTGACGTAAATCCCCCCTTTTAAAAGAATTTCCAATCTGATTGAACCAAATCTATCAATCTCTTGTCAGCAATGACAAGTTCATCTTTACAAAGCAGGTAATAACTTCAGTCAAGAAATGACAATCAATGTGAGTGACACATACTTATGTCAAGATTTTTTTAAGGGGCTCCTAAAACAGACTTTCTAAATTTCTAGATACATCTATAGTATATATTATTGCAAACAGGCACTCCTCGGGACAACATTTTAACTGCATCTTGCATTAAAATAGCAGCTTAAAAACTTTAAGAGAACTCAAAATGCGGCAAATGCCTATAGATATAATTTCATCCTTACAATCAAGATTGAACTAACATTTGTAAATCTAACATATCAAACCTGTTTCTGTCATCATGTTCATCAGTCCAGCTGCCCGCTCCATAATTCGATTTGTGACATCTGTGTTTGGAGTGTAGGCCAGGCGCCAAAGATTACTTTCCGCTGGAGGAACCAGCCGAGAGTTGAGGCTGGAGATCGTGAAGCTAGGATGAAGTGTTGGACTGGAGACGAATTTTGGCGGTAGCAATGAACGTAAGATGATGAGAATTACAACAAAGAAGAGTGGATAGATAATGAGAAAGATTGTTGCTTTCCAAAGTTTCTTTTGTAAACGAAGGTTCTTCCACATCAACAGCCTGAACTGGTCCCAATTCCGTTTCCACTGCATTGTGCGGCAGTGTGTATGGTCTAGTTCAACGCACCACTTGCAATTCAATGGCCTCTAAATAATTAAAGTTTCTGGATAATTAAAACGTGCACCTTACTTACAACAGGCCGCATCGCAAGTTCAGACAACAACGATTTTTTATCGTTAATATTAGGCCTAACTAAATCTAACACTTATCCGTTTCAGACATGAAGTAGCATAGTCTAGTCAAATACAAAAACAGCCGGAATTCCCGATACTTTTCATAATTAATTCATATCAACGTATTCTCATTTGTAGAGCGAAACGCGAAAGCCCCGCACAGGGCGCGAGAACAGCGTTGCCACTCTGAAAAATAAAAAAACCCAAGTTGGTCGGTCGAAAAAACCCAAGAAAACCCAAGTTGCCCAAATCTTCCGAAATTTTGGAAAATTTTCGTCCAAAAAATTTCTGACGACCTTTTTTTTTTTTTTTTTAGTCATCCGCCAAAATTTTTTTCCGAAATTTCAAAAAAAAATCCATTGTACCGTCCCAAAAATCAAAAATCTGACGACCTTTTTTTTTTTTTTTTTTTTTTTTAGTCATTTCGCCCAAATCTTTAGGAAATGCCGAAAAATTTCCGGTTCGCAAGCAAAAAACCCAAGATTTGCCCAAAAAACCCAAGTTTTTTACGGAAAAAACCTCATTTCCCAAGTTCGAAAAAAAAACCAAGATTTTTTTGCGCCGAAAAAAACCCAAGAAAAAAACCCAAGTTCCTCGCAAAAAAACCCCATTTCCCAAGTTCGGATCAAAAAACCCAAGATCTTGTGAAAAAACCCAAGGAGTGGCAACGCTGCGCGAGAATACAAAATGGAATACAGCGAAGCCCATCAGGGTCAGAGCAAGAGTTCAAGAGGCGGGTTCTTACGAGATTGACAGCTAACAAAACAATAATCACTGTAGGCTACTGACTTGGACGGCCCGCTGTCTGACCTCTGACCATCCCTCCTTTTGTAATTTGTCAACATCTGCTCGACACGTGCGTCGGCATGCTGTAACGATTTTGCACGAATTTCAATCTAAAAGCTTCTGGTTTTGCTATTACAATTTATCACAAATGACCTTTCGTATGGACGAACAAATGACACAGGTAATTAGCCTATATATCACTTTAGCCTGCTTTATTAGTAAATTTTCAGCATGCCTATAGGATTAAATTGGACACCTGGGTGTCGCTCGCGCAGGGTAAGGTTTGGCGTCGTGAGGGTCGGTTGGGGTTAGTGTTAGGGTTAGTGTCGTCATTAGATTACTAAGGTTTCGCGTCGTGAGGGTCGGTTAGGGTTAGTGTTAGGGTTAGTGTCGTCATTAGAATACTAAGGTTTTGCGTCGTGAGGGTCGGTTAGGGTTAGTGTTAGGGTTAGTGTCGTCATTACATTCTTTCCAACCATACCGAATTTCCTGTCTCATACTTTACTTTTATGCGTACTTACTTACTCTTATATGGAACTTTCTTTGCTTTGCAACGCGCCAGCGGATTTGCTGTTGGTTCGTTAGCAGTTGTTGGTCAAGCTAATTATAGCTTGGCCAATAACTGCTAACATCAACTGGCAAACTCCGCCCTGGGCTTCGCTATATTCCAGATTGTATTCACGCGCACAGGGCACCAGCTTATTTACGAGCATCCAAAACTTGCACAGATGGAAGTCGCTGTTAATAATAATTTCCATGCTTATAATGACACAAAAGCACTCTACATTATTTCTAATAGCGTACATTGGCCAACTACATAAGAGCATAATTAACATTTGTAAATAACAAGAATATTGACAAAATATGTGTGTTTTTAAAATGTCATGCGAAATCCGCCGTTCGGATCGCCTATACTATAACAACATTTCCCCGCAAGGACTTTCTCTACGCAGAAGCAAGGACTCTATATGACGCAGGAGTCAGAATCAGAATCTTCTCTTTAACCGGAGTTAAGAAAAAAATCTTGTTTAAAAATAAAAGCATTAACTAGAAGGCAGATTGGAATAATTTACTATCGTGGGGCGCCACCTCGTTTTTATTGTTAGATTATTTTTTTTAAAAATATAGAAACAGATGATTTTTTTAACGGGCAAGACAGTATACAAAAGATCGACTCTTCTTCTGTAACGTCGTTGTACAGGCTTTTGAAAGATAATCGAAGTTCCTGAAAAATTAACATCTTTATGCAAAATAAAAGTATTCGATTAATTACATCTAGAAAAGCAGAGTGACGAATAAATATGCTTGCAAGATTTAAAAAAGCCTTTAGAGGTTTAAAACATAATGTTTACGTCAATTTTAAGTGGGGCGACACCTACCGTTGAGAGTTAAATGGACGGCTACAAAATAATGTTCGCGAGTTTCAGTCCTGTAATACAGTGTTCTTGCATCACTGTTTGCACCATTTTTACATATTATTGTTGTTCTCGTAACAGATTTTAAAAGTATTTATTCGGAGCCAGCAAGGCGATCATAAACAAATATCTTTCGAAGACGACAACATAGGAATCTGTTAAGGAATCCGTTGATTTGGAATTAAGTGTCCGATGAGTGTGTGTATGCTATCACGGCCGACTAAATTATTTAGTCGGCCGTGATGCTATGCGCGCTTGTCTAATTCTATGGTAACGTCTTCTTGTAGTCATGGCTTCAGCTTATGCTGCGCGAAACGACAGATGCTCATCGAAAGTGGATTCTCTCCAACACTAGTAAGAGGAGTGACTTGAAAGTTCAACCATTTTATATCTATACGCGTCAGTTTTTGGAAATTGAAAATCGAGTCGACTTTATAATTATAATATAATAATTGTTCTTTAATTGAGCGCCTGCAAACGCACTGCGCTTTACATTACAAGTTATGCGGTAATCTTAATTAACATCAAACTTAACTATACCAACTGAACATAAAGCCTGCAATATACGGCACTAATAGCGGCCTACAAAGCATATCCGCCCAAAGGGGTCTCGAACTCGCTACCTCCCGCTCTCTACGCAGTGTGTTAACCATAACTCTACCGGGCCATTTTACAAGGTCCCAATTTATTTATTCAACAGTTTACGTCAAAAGGTTCACACGCCTATAATATAGTTCTTCCGACATGATAGAGTTTTAATTTCGGATCTATCGTTTTAGTGGTTCACGATTATAGCCTATCGTTTCATCGTCCTAAATGAAAAATAAAGACGAACTAACGAAATAGGTTTCTCAGGTGATTCCAGAACTAAAAGGAACCACATTAAACTGGTTGTTTCTCAAGGCTCTGTCTGTTTTCCCTGCTCTTTATTTAATTATACAGCTGCTGCCTCCTCTGTCACTCTTTTGGAACTGCCGGTCATCTACATTTGATGTAAAGCTTTTGTTCATGGGTCTGCTTCATTCCAATTACTCCTGGTTGAGCGTATTCACACACTCTCAGATTCTCTCGACTCCAAGATGTCATCAAACCGTCTCTCTCTCTTGATGCCTCCAAAATCCACTTAATTTGGTTTGGCACCCTACAACAGCTTTTGAATTTTGATTTTGTTCTTTTCACGAAAGTATTTCTTCACTACTGTTCTTTGACTGTACGTGATCTGGGTGAACTATTAAATGACTGTACGTATCGACGCCTTATATTGATCTGTTTGGTGTTGTAGTGCTTTGCTGAAGCTGCTCGGCTACATTCCTCAGTTCATAACTGACATTGCACAGCTGCCAGCTTCCCTGAAGCACAAAATCTTCTTTTTGATGCTGAAGAGAGGTCTTGTCACAGACCAGAACATCGCTCAGGTATTAAACTCAGACTGTTCACTGCTTAAAATTGAGAGAAATGTTTGTCTTCTGGTAAACATCAGAAGGATAGGATTTTTTAAATATTTTCTTTTGTCTTCGTTTGTGGAATTAACTTAATTGATCTGTAATGGTTGTCATTCAAATTCAAACTGTCTGACATAACGTAGCTGATGATTTTTGTAGGATCCTTAGTTTTTAAAAGTCATATTTTTCACTTAAATTGCATTGTTTCAATGTGAGTTTGAAATAAATCTGATTTTGAGACAATTTCATCTCCTGGAAAGGCCGTCAAACGACATAATTGTCAACATCCATTTTTAAAAACTGAAGTGAAAGAGGCAGACACCCATCTTTTTTGATTGATCCTTTGCACAGAAACTGGTTCTGACAAAGTGGGCAAGTGAGGGATAGATATTTTCTAATTATTTGGTCTCTGATTGTTATTTTCATCTTAAATATTTAATGTGCTCTTCTCAATTATTGCATTCATTCATCAATTGACATCGAAGTATGTTGTGCAATGTTCTCAATGATTTGTATGAATACCTGATAACATAAACTTCAAGTGGAGGAACCCAACTTGTTTTCTAGTATATTTAAAGTGAATCAAATGCTCATGATTATGAGATTGAAAAATTTGTTCAATGCATATTTGCAATTGCATACGTTTTCTTTATGTTTATATATATATCCAGCTTCTGTCAGATAAAATCCGCGTACTGGATTTAAAAGACTGTGATGTCAGCGACGGCGCTTTGTTGGAGATCGCAAAAGTATGTCGCTATTTGCAGACTATCGATCTCAACGCTCTGAAAGACGTTAGAACAACTATCACATCTCAGGGTACATTACAAATTATGTTCTCAGTATGCTTGCATTTATGACATACAGATATATTGTAGATTCTGTGTGCATAAATTTCATGCTGTCCTGTGCAGGGCACAATTATCACTATGAATGCAATCAAATAAGTAATTGTGCAGTACAGCTATTGTAATGTGATGCAAAATTTACAATCTGGCTGATCAGAAAGGCAATTCGACAGAGACAGTTCTCTTGAGTTTTTTGAGTTCTCTTGAGTTCTCTAACATCTGTGACACTCACCATGAGCAATTGAGCATTAGACTCTGCTCGTCTGATATGGTGAGTCACGTCATCCTGCTGACCAGATTTGTACATCAGAGACATATACAGTGAAATTATTTTTACGCACCAATGTTGACTTTTGTCCACTTGTCCCTTCTGCCATGCCTCGACTAGTGTAACTGTCCTTAGAGGCCTACCAAAATTCATCTTCAACTATGCATCCCAAATATTGTAAAATTTAACCTGTCAAGATTCTTTCATGTTTCGAGCTAAATCTGAGAGATTCTGCACTAACTTCCAGTCAAGAAAAGATCTTTTCTTTTTCTCGCAGGAATCGTTGGTGTGGCACCAGAACATCAGTGAGCTCTGTGTTCTTATATAGATGGAGAAAATTGTGGCCAATGATGTGATAAGTTTTGCCACTGTTTGTTCTAGGGTTGGTCCAACTGGCCCAGGGTTGTCCCAACCTGCAGGTTGTATATCTTCGAAGATGCGTCAACGTGACAGATGAGGCGATTGTGCAGCTGTCGAAAAGCTGTCGAATGCTGAGGGAACTGAACATCGGAGGCTGCCCTCTTGTCACCGATACGTCGCTGTCTGCTCTCGGACAGAGCTGCTCCAGCTTGAGCTCCATCAACTTCTCTAAGGCAAACGTTAGTAAAACTGTTATCAATACAGTCCATGATCATTGATCGACATTACAGACAGTAACCAAATGTATGGAATAACCCTGTAAAAGCCTTCCCGGGCGTCCATGGAGAAGTAATCACTGTATCCCAGACCTTGGTGTGCTAATGAAGATTGAGCTTTTAAGTTAGATGAACGACTGAAAAGAAAAACAAGTCAATTGCAATAAATTGGCAATTTCATGTGAATCGAATCTTTGGCAGCATTTTAGCGATAACTCAATTGATCCGATCCAATGAAACTTTTCTATATGTTTACAGGTTACTGATGATGGTATTCTTAGCCTTGTACAAGGAGCCTGTGCCGAGTCCCTCAAGGTTAGTGTTGTGTAGGAAAAACACCATGGAGATTCTTAGTAATATAAGTTTATACACTGATACTTTTGTAATAAGTAAATAAGAAAATACGAATGTATCCTTGTAAATGTTGCTAAAGCAGGTTAAAGACTAGTCTGTGTACACTTGTACAAAATATCGAAATTTTTTGAGTTCTGCCAAGTCATTGGTGAAAACTCTGCAGGTCATTGAATTTTTTTTGTCTGTTGTATTTGTCCAGGGGAGGGGGTAATTGTCCAGGGGGTAATTGTCCTGTCACCACCAAGTAACATAATTGGTCGTGAGGATTCTTGTAGTAAAGTGAAGACGTTTTTCACAGTCACAAGTATCATCCTACTATTTCCAATTTGAATCTATTGTAAATGCTCTAACAAATGGACTGCTTAACATGACTTCATTCTCTGAGAAATGGAGTTTACCCTAATTTATTTTGTATTGTATTTTATTCATCTGGTCACCTGGTGCCGTCAGCTCTTGGAGCTCTGGCGATAGTTACGATGTATCCTCTCAAGTGTGTCCTCTTTCTTGTCGCCTCTCTTAGCGTCTCCAAGCTCATACCAGACTTCTCGTGTATTTCATCCATCCATTTCTTCCTTGGTCTTCCTTGTCTTTTTCTTCCCTCTCCACATGCCATCATCAATTCTTTTTTCAAACCGTTTGATCTCATCACGTGGCCGAAGTAGCTTAATTTCCTCTTAGTTGCTGTTTGCTGCAGTGTCTCATCCTTCTCGATTCCCAGCTCCACGCGCACTGACTCGTTAGTTCTCCTTTATTAAGACATTTATAAAATATTTATTTACCTGACTGATGCTCATGGGGTGGGCCTAAAATATCAGTTGAGAATAATTATTTTGATATTATAAATTCCTATTTCTTTTGTGTCTGATGCAAATAACGATTGCTGTTTATCTGTGATTCTTTAGGAGATTCATCTCGACGGATGTCTTAATGTGACGGATGAATCGGTTGAAGCCATTGTCCAGTTCTGCCCCAACATCTCCATTCTCATTTTTCACGGATGTCCAAACACCTCTAGTAAGTGTTCTGAATGTGTGTACCAAACAACTGTGTTTTGCAATGTAAATCATTTCACAATAAGTTTATCAAAAATGGTCGTAAACTGATTGGAAACTGAACCGAAAAATTATACAATGTCTGTGGTCTCCTCTCGTCTACTCCTTACCTGAAGGCGTTCTCTCCACGCCTCTGAATACTCCAAACTGCGAGAGGCACTAAAGTCTATGTAAAGAAATATATTATGCTCCAACTCATGCTACCAAGTAACTTCCATTTTCTCTGTTACAGATCGATCTCGAATAGCTTTGGAAGAAATCGTTGCTTCAAGAACGAAGATGACTCAGCTGACTTGGACGATATACTGAGATCATTTGCAGCGGCATTCAGAGGGAAATCCGGAATCGAACTGTACTGAAACAGTAAAAAAGCTGAATGCAAGTTGAGAAACTGTGAACTGTGACATGCGTTAAGAAAATGAACTTATATGTGCTTGATCTTAGTTTGCGCCTCTCTTTAGTTTTGTTGTATTTGGTACAAATCGTTACCACAGATTCTCAGAAGATGTCACTTTTGACTTGGAAGTTTGGTGAACATTTCCATGATTTACTTGAAAATATTGACATTAGATGTTTTCTGACGTTTATTAATTTTAGTAATTGATTCTTTGAACAACAATTCTGTAGATACTAGACTTCGTGTCAGGAAGTTAAACTTGCAAAATGTTTACTATTTTCATGGAAATTTGATGATTTAATCAAAGTGACTTTGTAGTTCTTTGGAAAATAGTTGTTGTTTGAGTAACATTTCCCTGACACTTCCTATGGATGACCATATACATTACATTTCTACATAGTGAATAACTTACTGATTCAGAAGTGTGTCTAAGTTTGTCTTACTGATTCAGAAGTGTGTCTAAGTTTGTCTTACTGATTCAGAAGTGTGTCTAAGTTTGTCTTACTGATTCAGAAGTGTGTCTAAGTTTGTCTTACTGATTCAGAAGTGTGTCTTGGTAGAAGCAGTCGTTAGAATTTCAGTCATAACTCATAAATGTGAATGACCTGAAAGTAGGCATGCCAGAAACGAGTTCAATACTGCTTACATGAAACTGGATATATGACCAAAGACAGACACAGGCCTACGTCCAATCAGATTGGTCACAGCGTTCAAGATAGATTGCAGTTGTACGCCATGGAGTTACGGTAAATGTGATTGGTCCCATTCAATCATGTTTGTAGGCTGCTTTGCTACTAGCTTCATGTTATCCCAAGAACATTTTCTGCTGTCTCAAAACTACTTTATTTTCTTTGGATCTTTTGCACTCTGATTGGTGTGCACTGTGAAAGGCGCTTTATAAATTACAGATACGATAAGCTTCTAGCACCACACGACATGGTCTTCTACATGTAAATAGGCTACCTCTAATCCGTAAACCATTTAGTTTGAATCGCTTCTTCTGTCATTAGATTAGGTCTGGAGCGTCTTGATGTGGTTCCTTTTAAAAAGGCGCCAAATTATGAAATCTGTAGTTGCAATTATTTCAAATAAGTTCAAATAAGTTAGCGAAATGTCTGGTACACACGATATTGTTATTCTTATTGTTAATACATTTTGCAGCAGGAATAACAAAATATGACTATTTGTAACAACAGTTCTACATCAGGTAAAGTAACTGTTCTGCTTCTGACAAAAAATACAACGATGTTCGATATCTAACGAAAGGAGAACAAGAACTTTTAACTAAAATGATGAAATAGATAACAACGACACTAATTAATAAACTAATCGCAATCGTAAACAAAGTCATCATCGTTCAGCAACAAGGATTTGTAGAAAAGTAAAACGAGAAACACAAGTTTATACAACTGACAATGCCTAAACACTGGGATGAACAAGTTCATGAAAATTAACATCAGTATAGGTCATTTAGTATGTAAATAATAGCATGAAAATAATAATTATTCTGTGAAAAAATTTAAAATTAGTACGCATAGACATAATATGCAGAATTGCAGATGTAGGTAAAGTACGTGGTCCTGTATTTTGGAAAAATATGTTACACACAATTAAAGCGTTTTTGTCAAGTATGCAAGTTGCTAGCACACAATAATAATTATTGCATACATGCAATTATTGTAAGCTATGTAATAATGCAGATTTGATTAAGTGTATGTTAAATTCACTCAGCTCTATGGTGCAATGCCTGTTAGGCCTAGGCTACATGTATAAAACTATTTCATAGTGTAAACTTTATCACAACCTCTGTGAAATATAGTATGTCAAAGTTATCAGTATTGTATTATCACAATTTTCACAGAAAAATCACACTTGACCTATAATTGTTTGCTTAAATTTCCTTTTTGCAGGCATGATACCATGCCTATGACAAATTACTCCTGTAGGCCTAACAAGTTATTTTCACAGTC
Organism: Lumbricus rubellus; assembly: GCA_945859605.1. Taxonomy (NCBI): domain Eukaryota; kingdom Metazoa; phylum Annelida; class Clitellata; order Crassiclitellata; family Lumbricidae; genus Lumbricus; species Lumbricus rubellus. Next base: position 18,665,372 of record OX243814.1, read on the forward strand.
ACAAATGTGTCATGTGCATAATATAAACGTACCACAGTTTAGGGTCTTCTTTAATACTGCTGAAGTTCATAAATTTTCTATGTAGGATATCTGAGGCTAAACATATTCAGTGAAATTTCAGGAGGCCTAACCCCCTATACTCTGTTTATGAACTCACTTTCCACAAAGGCCTAGATGAAGCACTTGTTATATCCAGTGTTAGCAATGCGTATGCTTATAAAGTAGGCCTAACTGTATACCTTAGTCTACGAAAATACACAAGGAAGGCCTGCACTATGACATTTTAATTTTACACCAGTACTGGGATAGGCGATGAGCCAAGCCTGCAACCTGGTATGGTACAGCGGGTGTTTCCGTAGACCCTACCTAGGCCTATAGGGTCTATAATATAAAGCAGTAATAAGTACAATAATTTAGTAACAATAATAATAGGCCTAATCTCTGTTTGATTACAAACTGTCACACCAGTGACACCACAGCATGATTACCATTCAATATGAACAGATGATCACAAGTTATTAACTGTTTGGCAGCCAGGCAAGGTGTCAACACGTCCTACTGATCATTTTACAAACGCCATCTACCGAATGGGAGGCTGAGTCGACATTTTGGAGTTTAGCGGGAAACGATCCACGTCCGTGCACTCTTCATGCCAGAGTGCTACCACCATTACCCTAAACCACATAGCTGGGGGGAGGGTTCGGATAAAATAATGAAACAAGGGACTCGAATTGAATCTTCAATTGATTGTTTCATTGAATACATTCTACACTGTGTCCCAATAAATCGAGACCCCTTTTTAAATGTGAATAAAACAGGCAAATCTTAATCGATTTTCAAAATTTTAAAACTGATTTTATCCTGAGATAATTATCCTACACTGATTCAAATATGAAGTTTCTGGCATGAATATTGACGTCACAATTACGTCATTTGCATCAGAGAATTTAAATGTTAAGTACCGAAAAAGTTGCGTTCGGTACTTAACATATGAATTCTCTGATGCAAATGACGTCATTGTGACGTCAATATTCATGCCAGAAATTTCATATTTTAATCAGTGTAAGATAATTATCTCAGGATAAAATCAGTTTTAAAAATTTGAAAATCGATTAAGATTTGCCTGTTTTATTCAAATTATAAAAAGGGGTCTCGATTTATTGGGACACAGTGTATATCAGCACCTGGGAAGATTATTTTCATAGTACTACAGTCTACAACTCTACATAATAAACTGACAATCATTAGGCCGAAAAAGGACAGGCATAGCCTACATGTATTTGTTTTATTTTTCATTTGTGACTGCATGTTTCAGATCCAAAGAAAGCTGGTTGTCATAAAAGGAATGGATTCTGCACACTCTCGTTAGGCTATCTATGCTATCGACCAAGTTAACAACCAGCTATTTCACTTAAGGTCCTAAAATAATAGTCTTAAGGTAGACCGGTACAAGTAGCACATAAAAGAGGTAGGACACTACAGGAGGTAAACACACATGGCTCTAAGAAAGTAGCAGTTGACACTAAGTAACTTGCTACTCATCGCATACACATACTATACAGATTACGATAGACTATGGTTGAGGTGTTTCAAAGATAGTGTTACGCTCATAAACAGTTGTGAATGATGGTATTGTATTGTATTGTACCCCGGTATCTATAAATTTATAAAGCGCCTCTCACAGTGCACGCCAATCAGAGGCGCTCCCAGTACGTTAGACCAAGAGACGGTGGTGTGGCGTTATCTTGACTGCAGTGACTACTCGGAAATAATTGGTGTTAAACGCATAGGCGTAGGAGACGGGGTCCAGAGGAAGCAAATGCCCCCAAAATTTCGGGCAGGTCTTTTTCGGGCAAGCAGACCCGGGAAAATAAAAAGTAAAGACATTTTCGGGCAAAAGTATCGGATGACTAAAAAAAAGTCGTCAGAATTTTTTCGGGCAAAAGTCTAATTTTTTGCCCCCCCCCTTCCACTGCTGAAATGCCCCCTACGCCTATGGTTAAACGTCTGAATTATCTTGCTGCAGTGTAAACAAACTCCTGCTGTAATAATAATTACGTTCACTTTAAACTCGCCTAATACTTGGTGGTTAAAGTCTAATGAACATATTTTCTTACGCAGTCGTCGTGAATGGACCTTCATCCAGGGGCGGATCCAGGGGGCCAATCCGGCCATGCCCCCATTTAGAAATGCCCATGTAACGTGGCCCCACCCCATTCGGTTTGACGGTTTGAACCAAAAAGGACATCAGCTTTTTAGGGTATGTTTTTCAGACTTTTCAATTGTTTTCGATTGGACGACTAAAAAAAGGTCGTCAGATGTTTCTGCCCAGGATTAAAAACATTTTTCCGGACCCAAGGCAAAAAAATTTCGCCCCCCCTTGGAAAATTTCTGTATCCGCCCCTGCCTTCATCTTCAACTCTTGTAGTGAAAAAATGTCACAAGCAGTGTTCACACTGACAACTTCATATAATTAATAATTATAGAGGCGTTCAACATTCAGCATATTATTGTTTCGACAGACTGATGAACCGGAAATGCAAGCCCTACACAAGGACTGTAAACGATAAGAAACCTGATACTGTTGAGGAGGAGAGGTGAGCATATCGATCGGAAGGAAGGGGGATCCATTGCAAGGACCTCCAATGAGGCGACAACTCCGTGAGGGTAAGCAATGTGGACGTCCTTTCACACTGAATCCGACGGGAAAATCAGCTCGTCAAACTGGTTCTGAATAGGGGGGGGGCAATGCGACCGAGTTGGTGGTCCGGAAGTGTGTCTCAGTTGAGGTCGATAATATAAGGTCGGGCAATGAAGACAACGAGAGGGTTCAGAAGAAATGGTCGATGATGTAGAGTGAGCTAACGCCGCACTGGCGAAACTTTAGGTGGTCGATGAATTCCCTGGCTCGGTTGATGTCCGCGAGCGCCTCTCCGAGCTCGCACAGCAGCACATATGAGAAGCCGTTTCGATCCACGGTGGCCGCACTGTTGATGATCTTGTGGAAGGTCACCCTTTCGAGCTTCAGACACGGTGGAATGTTCTCGACAATGTAGTCAGCACCGCTCCAGTAGCTCCACGTCTTGTCGAGGTTGTCGAGGTTTCCGGAAGTCATGAACGCGCTGAGGATGTAGGCTGTGTTCGGATTCGACGGTCGCTTCGGTAGCAGTGGAGTCTGGCGATCGACGAATGTGTGCAGCTCACGGTAGCCGCCTGGAAAAAACACACAAAGCCATGGGGTGAGAATTGTCGCGGGTTTGCTTCAGTCAGTGTTCCACTCAGCTGTTAGACTGATTGCCCACCTTCCCAGGTATCTCTGCCATGAACTTCACTGGCTTCCTCCTCTTCGTCATCATCATCATCATAAACCATAGGCGCAACGCCCGTAGGTGTCCGACGCCACTCTCTGGCTGAGCCTGTCTCGTGTCATCTCCCAGTTTCTACAGGCTAGCAGGTCTACTCCATACCATTATATCTTGAAGCAGCTGGACCGCCTTGTCTGCTTGAAGAGAATGTTAGGAAAGAGGCATGAAGGACAACCAGTGGGACAAGCCCGTTTTGTGTCCAATGCCCTCTCCACCGACTCTCTCCACTGGTATGTCCTGACCAACCTGTGCATGACTGCTTCACATGATGTGAAGCAGTCCTCTTCGTGCTCGCATACAATTTAAGATCCTCACTCTGATCCTCCAGACTCAGCGGGGTCTTGTCCAAATATCTCGCTGACGTCATACTTCGGCCTCACTCTGCAGCTTCCTCCCACCGTTCAATTCCAGCAGACTGTAGCCTACACCTCTTGGCTCGATCCTTGATCTTGAACTGCTATGGCTCAGTCTCGATCATTTGCCTCAACTGGTCCTTCTCTTTGAAATACGCTTTCTCCTCATGATCGCTCTACAATTCCGTCTGTCTCTTATAATTGTGGCCTATAGCATAGAATGTGAACAATGATGATGTGGACAATGATGATGTGAACAATGATGATGTGAACAATGATGATGTGAACAATGATGATGATGTGAACAATGATGATGTGAACAATGATGATGTGAACAATGATGATGTGAACAACGATTATGTGAACAATGATGATGTGAACAACGATTATGTGAACAATGATGATGTGAACAATGATGATGTGAACAATGATGATGTGAACAATGATGATGTGAACAATGATGATGGGAACAATGATGATGTGAACAATGATGATGTGAACAATGATGATGTGAACAATGATGATGTGAAACGTTTGAGTGAAAAACTAGGGCCTAATCGATTAGGGGCCTAAACATTTTCTAACGATCTCTAGTCGATCAATCAAATCCTAATCTTTAAAATTCGCAGCCATAAATTTTGCACATCGATTTCTGCTTAAGCCAATAATCCAACACAATTCAATTCCATCTGAACTGAATCTCGATTCCTCACATCAGCAAATTCAATGTCATTAATAAACGCGGATTAGGCCTAATTACTTAAGTAGCCTATTCAAAACAGAGGCTTATCTCACCTAAATGTTGCTGCTCTATAAAAAGAGCGTTTCAATAACTAAAAAATGCAGGAGATTGGTTTTGACTTAGGTGTCCAGTAGACTGTATCTAGGTCTATAAAACGAGTGCACAGAGGTACAGTCTATCGCTGTACCAGCCTATACCAGGTACATCAATGGACAAGTACTTTGGTTATAGCCTATTATCTCGTGCGAATCGTTAATCAAGTCCAAGAACTATAGACCTACTATTATAATACGTGCGAACCGTTAATTAGTGAGTCAAAGAACTGTCAGTTTTAATCTTACAGCTTCAATCGCGTATAGTGATCAAAGCGAAGAGCAAGAAAGGCAGAAAATATAGGCTATAATAGGCCTATATATCATTCTGCCATTATTAGTCCACTTCCGTTTGAACTTCAACCTCGACAGTAACCGGGGAAAGCGCTGAAAAATGGCCGACAAGAACTTAATGACCTTTCTTTCTATTTATCCTTCTTGCGTTGCGTTTAACTAAGCTACCATTTCATAATTTATGTGCTTCTCAAACTCTTCCCTACGTCACTGAGAGGCCCAGAAAAGTTGCTGCATTAAAATGCTCATAATTATAGGGCCTACAGACTTGCATGGAAGACAGTAAGCTTCGAGACCGAGACCGAGATCAAGACAATGGGTTCCGTGACCGAGACACAAGGTTCAAGACAGTTCAAGAATCAAGACGATGCTTTCGGTATAAATTATTTCACAGGACAAGACACATTTCGGAATAAACAATAAAAGCAACTCATGGACTAGTTACGCAGTTTCCGAGCTTGTTTATGATTATAAATTATATGCTCTAGCCTACTGTGCCTACATTATATTCTGACTACTATATAGCTTTCCATTTAGCCTTACACGACAATTTGCTAGCAATAAGATCAGCACTAAATTGACAGTTTGCGCAAGAGGGCTACATGTACGGATATAGGCTCCAAAAGAATAAGACTTTCGTTTCTAGACACTGTTTCCAAAAGATCGAGACAGTGACCTCGAGACCGAGACTGAGATAGTAGGTTTCGAGACCAAGATCAAGACATAAAAATGTCTCGAGACCAACTTCGCTCATAATTATCATGACCTATTTAGAAAAACAGGCAAAATGCAGCCCACATGTTTTCACAACAAAGATAATGAATGATGACGACGATGGTGATGATGCTTTTGCTGATGATGATGACGATGGCGATGATGATGATGATGATGATGATGATGATGATGACGATGATGATGACGACGACGGTGACGACAATGATGATGATGACGTTGATAACGACAACGACAACGATGACAACGACAACGACGACGACGATAACGACGACGATGACGACGACGATGACGACGACGATGATAACAACGGTGACGACGATGATGACAATCCACGATGATCACGACAACGACAATGATGATAATCAGACAGGTTCAAATGTTCAATGCAACAGCAGCTAACCTCGGCTTTTAAGTATTTCGATGAACTCCTTGTCGAGTTCGCTCGGCACTCGGCCGTTGTTGAGAGTTGGATGTAGAGGCGGTGGCGGATGGTGATGATGATGGTGATGATGATGGTCGCCGACTGTCGTCGTTGCCGTCGTCGTCGTCGTAGTGGTCGTTGTCGTCGTCGTCTGTTTAGTCGTCTTGGCGTCTGTGCCTGGCGGCGATGACTTGCTGTCTCCACTCTTGTAGACGATGTAGTGAACGTAGGGATAGCGAGCTGCAAGCAGACAATAATACAGACGAAGAGATATTATAAATAGTCTACATGTATTAGAATACGTAAGAATGGTATACTATATGCATGTATAATATACATAATATGTATATAGCATATAAAAAATATATGCAATTATATAATTGATGTATATATTATATAACTATATATACATGTATATGCAATTATGCACATATGCATATATAAGCATATGTTTATATATTATTATTATATATATGCCTACAAATTACATTATACATATTACATAATATATATACATGTACAATTGTACATAGGCTATATCGAATGTGCAGCAGTTGGATTCCGGTTTGTATGGTCGAATGATTGCATCATTCGCTTGATCGTCTCGCATCGTTACATCTCCGTTTATTGTGTCTGTGTTTTCTGTCTGTCTGTTACAGGCCTATTATTTGACTTTGTCTATGTGCATGGGCGGAGTTTTGGTTTCCGTTCTTGGGGGGTTAACCCCGAGTCTGGACCTTCTGGGTGAGGGCTTACGTTATAAGTCGACACTTTAGACTTACGTTTGGAGTCGATACTTTAGACTTACGTTTGGAGTCGATACTTTAGACTTACGTTTGCAGTCGACACTTTAGAGTTTAGACTTAGGCCTACGTTATAAGTCTACACTTTAGACTATATATTATTTTGCAGTCGATACTTTAGACTTACGTTTGCAGTCGACACTTTAGAGTTTAGACTTAGGCCTACGTTATAAGTCGACACTTTAGACTTACGTTTGGAGTCGATACTTTAGACTTACGTTTGGAGTCGATACTTTAGACTTACGTTTGCAGTCGACACTTTAGAGTTTAGACTTAGGCCTACGTTATAAGTCGACACTTTAGACTTACGTTTGGAGTCGATACTTTAGACTTACGTTTGCAGTCGATACTTTAGACTTACGTTTGCAGTCGACACTTTAGAGTTTAGACTTAGGCCTACGTTATAAGTCGACACTTTAGACTTACGTTTGCAGTCGACACTTTAGACTTACGTTTGCAGTCGACACTGCGCAGAAGTATTCCTTCGAGGAAGTTCTCGCTTTCCTGCATGGCGCGTATGGCTTCCCAGTACGGATCGTAGAACGGACTGTCCTTCTTCGGACTGTTCACGTCGCCTGGCATCACCTTCTGAGGATTATCCGTGAAGAAGTCGAAGATGATCTCGAGGTCGGCGTACTCATTCACAGCACCAGACGACGGAGGAGGAGGAGCACCCTTGCTCTTCTCCATCTCGGTTGACGCTATTATAGCCTCCCCTGCACACGGAGCAATTGCACACAGTTCGTTAGAAAAGCAAGGCATACATGTAGACTACATATCTTTACTGGCCTAGTTAGCTACACCGGTAATCGAGAGCGGCATTCGTCTGTTGGTTGCAACGAACTGCGGTTCAAGCCCCGGGCTGGGAGTTGACATTCAGAGATTTAGATATCTCGGGCTGGCACGTGTGGGACGCAAGGGTGCAAGCTCCTGCGGAGCGACATTGGGCAATTTGCTTACCCATCATTGTCTGTGGGGGAAGGCAACGGGAAACCACCTCACTCATCTCATCCCCAGGGGCGTAAAGCCATTAAACCAATGAACCTGCCTTCGGGGAGAGAACCATCATCATCATCAT